>MNCI01025069.1:1754-18427 GCA_015680685.1 Gnetum montanum
GCTTCTCATCAGAAACCATGCAAGTTGTAAGAGGTTACAATTAGATTGTTATGAGCTCATGCAAGGAAAAAGTAACTCTCAATTACTTCAACCATACTTGTAGGAATTCAACTTTTTTATTAGTGTACATTAATGTAGGTCATAACCAATCACAACTTGAGAAGATTGTGGAATGATGTGAGTTGTAACAAGCTTAGACTACATTGTAGTAAACAACACACATTGCATGGAGCATCACTTATATAACCCTTTCAATAGATTTTGTTGTAGCTCTTCAAGCCTTTGATCATCTTTCTTTCATTTTTGTGTGTTAATTTTTGGGAGTATTTTGGTATATCTTTGAATAGAATCATTATTTATCCATAATAGTTACTTAATTATAAATGATATTTATGTTTTCATATTTGTGTGTGATGTTGCTTCCTATTTAATAAGAAGTAATTAATGATATTCTATACAATAATGTTTACGATTGCTAGGCCTTTAGTAAAGTGATTAACATTTGAAGAAAAATAGTATTGATGAACGGTGAATTTGTTTTAGAGTAAAGAATTGAGAAAATTAATTACCTATTTTTATGTTCATTGTTAGATAAAAATTAAAATTAGAAGAATATCAGGATCACAGCTATGATTATACAAGAATAAAAATATTTGTAATTTATTGTAGCAATGGTTTCAGTAGTTTAACACCATATATGTTAAACCTATTATGTCTAATATTAGAATATTATTGAACATGTTTAAAAGTTAGTTTGACTTTCCTTTGCTATTGTACTTGGTAATCCCCTCATCATATTGGCCTGATCATTTTGTGAAGCAAGAAATCCCTTACTCTTACCACCTTCATTCATTGGATAATCTTGTTGTCTATGTCCCACTTGTCCATTGGAAAATATGTAAAACATTCATCCTCAAAATATCTACATTGTCTACAACTATAATAGGGATTTAATAGCTAATAGAACTATGGTTGTAGTGACTATGATATTGATGAGACTTGATATGTTAGGTAGCTAACTCATGAGGACATGATAAAGCATCATTTTTTCAAGTGTATTAATTGATTGAGATATCATGGATGTTATATAATAGATGCTACATCACATTTGCATTGTAGTATCCCTGTTAATATGTCTCAGTTGGCTACTACATCATAGATGTTACATCACATTTTATATATTGTAGATGTGATATTACATCTTCTATAACCTTGCTATGTCAATGCATCCTCATTGATGCATTCTTGTTGATGCAGCCAAATGCATTAACACATCCTTGTCGATGCAATGCCTCTATTTGCCTATAACTATGCAAGCATCCACTGCATATTTGGCACCATTTGGTTAATCATATAGCCAAACTCTTGTAGTTTTATTTTATAATCTTAGCAAATAATCAATTGATGAGCGACGAGGTACCCCTATGCTCAACCATACGAATATGAGCATTTCATGCATGATCTAGTAGAATTCCAAGGACTAAGTGCTTATGTGCCTTTGTGAAATAATAATGGGTTGGTTAATCGTTGTCTTCCCAAAATTACTTGTATGTCATGGTTGTATGGTTAAGTAAGCTTGAGGCATATGATTTTTATAGTTTTTATGTGTTTTATATCTTGCACTAGTAAGGAGGGGGAGAGAGATAACTAAGTAACTAATCTAATTTAACTACTCATTAACTAAGTTCTAATTACTTCTAACACCAGTATCTGTTTCCACTTTCCATACACATCTTGAACCAGTGCAATGCTGTTGGGATTACCAAACGCTAATCGTTACTGGGTTACTAAGCGCTACACACATGCTCGAAGTGGTTGTACTGAGTGTATTTAACTAAGAGAGTTGTAGGATGAGAGAAATCATTAATCAACTAGGAAAGCATTAAATAATAAGTAGCACTAATTAATCTATTCTAAATGTTGCAAGGTTTATCATAAAGTTTGTCTTTATTACCGTACACAAAGTGTGCTCAGGTACACAATGCTCGAATAAAGATCTTTTCACTCTATGACTCCTACTACAATGGCATGAGTTCGGCTAAGGGACTAACTATCTAATGTGAAAACCAAGGGTACCACCTCTTATTTATAGGTGAGGAGACAGGCCTCGATATCGAGTATTCGACATTGCATGGTTGGATCCGATATCGTGGACTTGATATCGCAAACACGATATCGCAGTCCCAATATCACGGTTCATCATACCCCCATGACTGAATGAAAAGTCATCTTGAGTTCCTTACAAAATATTGGGAAGGTATGGGATTATTGACTGAATGACCGTTGATGGTGGAATTGGGTGACAGACTCAATGTGCCCGGTGAATAGATCAACAATACAATACATGATAGCATTAGTGTTCATGATGAATAAGATGAACACTCTACATAAATGACATCTAGCCTTTATTTGGCAGCTTGAAGAGAACGAGAGAGAAAAAAGAATAAGGCATGTTGCTACCAATGCCAAGATTGCGCCTTCCGTTGTTTATCCATAGCCACGCCACCAATCTTTCTTCTTTCATAAACATTCCAGTTCCAATCCATCTTGAGTGTTTCCTCCAGGCCTAATCCATTGTTGTATGATCACCATCTACACACACAACACAATCACAAATGAGTGAGGGTAGATAAAGCACAATGCAGTTGATACCTTGCCTCGATGTAAAGTGCATTGGCTAAGTTGTGGTTATGGCAAATATTGATTCTAGATATTTAACACTGATGACTACCTAAGGTGTAGGGGTTAGGAAAAATTGAAAAAATTGTACTAGGGCCCCCATGACTAAGAGTGAACCTCCGATAGTGATAGGATGGAAAAAGATAAGGAATAAGAAAGATGGAGAAAAAGAAACAATGACAACGCCAATAAAATGGATGTCATGGATGGGGATGAAACAAAAAATTGTTGATTGTAAGAAAAATTTAAGGAAAAGAAGTTAACAAATGCATCAAAAAAAATGCTAGTGGGTCCTCCCCAAAGTAGGCTCATGCCTTTGATGCCCTGACAGACCCACAAACCAAAGAGTCTGTAGGCTCTAAGAATGTCATTTGGAAGCAAGAGTTAAAAAATTACCCATAAGAAATTACCAAGGAAAAACAATACATCAACCAAGATACAGACTAATGATAAAATCGACAATGAGATGAAAATGGAAAAGAAAGGTGGAGAGGAGAGAATGGAATGGAAACCCAAGAACAAGGTTGTGTAAAGTCCCTGGTGTGTGTTTTATAGTTAATGTAACCAAGTAGAACTCATTCCAAATATAGGCTCAACAAACCACATTCAGTGACCTCACATCAACACATTTAACCAACCTATCCTCTTGAAGCAACAAGAATGCCTCTACAAAAAGTCACAACCATTCCGAGGGGTGTGAGATGGAGAATTAGGAAGCAAGAAAGGGCCTTAGTTAGAGGGAACCTTCGGGCATGGGTAACATGTCTTTCCAGTGCCATAACCAGTGCATGTAGCCCAAGTTCATTATTGTGTCTAAGGGTGTGCTTTGAATTGTCACATTTTTTATTTTTTTTTTGGTGTTTTTTGCATGAGAACCACACCATGCAAAGACTTATTTTTATGTACTCAACTTCCAAAGATTTGATGAATGGTCAAAATGGTAGAAACCCCAAGGAAAAATCATCCAAGAACTCAAGAGAATAGATAGCATAAATGTATCGAATCCCCTTGAAGTCACATCCTTTTCATCCTTTGAGTCTTTCCTTAGTTTGAGAAATACTCAACCACTAATTTGTTAATAATTTTATTAGAAAAAGGGACTGTATAGTTCCAAGCCAAGGAGGACCATAGGATTTTATGGATGCATGAATGATGTGGACTCATTGCATGTTTAATCAAAAGAACCATACCTTAATATCAACATCATATTTCAAAGGTAAAATCCAAACATTTGCAATAAATATGGTATTATTTATGCCACCATCATGAACACTTATTGGGTGATGAACAAAATAAAGTAATCACACAAAGAAATGGTAAAAATATGAATGATGGTATAAAAAAAAACAAGAAAGGTTAAAGAAATGTAGAAAACAAAAACGTGTAAAACAAAAATGTGTAAAAAGAAATTTAGAAAGAACTGAGGGCCTTCAATGGTTAGTAGAGGTGGCCATCTCCCCAGTGATTGAGTTGGAAGAAGGAGATATAAAATAATGAGCAAGGTTTCCCACCTACAAGGGTAGCATGTGTTCTAGCTATTTGAAACTCATGGAAAGGTTTTGTTTGTTGCATGTTGACTAACAGTCTCTTATCTGGGCTCTCAGGTTTATATATGGTCATGGCCCCTAAAGGAAAAGTTGCATAGATAATGTAAGGTCCTTCACAAAGTGTTTGAAATTTGGTATGTTGTGACCCATGTGTGGGGTTCTAGTAGAGAACCTTATCTCTTGGCTAATACTTAACTCTCCTAATTTTCAAGACATGATGTTGTTTATTAAATGCCTTGTGCAATTCATTAGATGATAGGGTAGCTAGTCAATTCTCATCTAGCAATTTAAGAGTCATCAACCTTTGTTTTTGTGCTAGATCAAGGTCGAGGTTGAGGTTACATGTCATGGATAGTGTACAGATCTCAGTTTGGATAGGGAGCGTTGGAAGTTTTTCATATACTAACTTGTAGGGAGAGTAGCCTATAGGGAGTTTCCATGTGAAGTGGTATGCCCAAAGAGCATCATTCAGTTTAGTGCTCCAGTATCGTCTATACTTGTTAATGGTTCTGGTCAATATCTTAGTAATCTCCCTGTTGGTGACCTTAGCTTGACTATTCACTTGGGGGTGGTATGGTGTAGTTAATTTATGGTCAACCCCTAAGTGTTGCATTAACTTCTGAAAATTTGCACCTGTGAAGTGTGTACCATTATCTGAAATAAGTTCATGCGGCACAAAAAACTTGTTGACGACTTGTTGTTGAATAAATCATGCAGTTATAGATGATGTGTAATCTTTAACGGAAGCTGCTTCAGCCCATTTTGTTAAGTAGTCTATGAAAACTATGATGTAATATTTTCCATTGGACATTGGTGTAATGGGCTCCATGAAATCAATTCCCCAAATGTTGAAGGATTTTAATGGTTGAATCCATTGTTGCAGACCCTCCATTCTAACAATCATTTCCCCATCACGTTGACAGCGCTCAAAAGATTGGACGAATTGATGGGTGTCCCGGAACAAGGTAGGCCAATAATACCTTGCAAGAAAGATCTTGATGACCATTCATCTCCCAGCATAATGAACCCCACAAGGGCCCTCATGAGCATCTTGGGGAAGTCTCAGTTGATCTCTATCGGGAACACACCATCGAACCAAGCCATCAGGACATACTTTGTAAAGTTGTTCATTGATCTCCATAAAGTACTTGGATCTATGAAGAAACTATTATTTCTTCTTAAGGTCTAGCTCTTATGGTGTTTTTTGGGTAACGAGATAGGTAAGAATGCTACTGGACCAATTTTTCTTCATGGGTGGTTGGTTATTCACTACACTAGCAAAGAGGAATTCATCAGGGAAATGATCAGAAATTGGATACTCATCCTCTTTACTGTCCTAGTGCAACCGAGATAAATGATTGACAACTACATTCTTGGTGCCTTTGCAATTGATCATTGTTAAATCAAAATCTTGTAGGATTACAAGCCATCGTATAATATGGGGGCTTACCATTGGTTTATTCATGACGAACCAAATTGCACTATGATTTATGTGTATGAATACTTTGTATCATAATACAAAGTGTCTAAACTTTTCTAGTGCAAACACTACAACCATTAATTCTTTTTCTGTAGTAGTGTAGTTAAGCTGTGCACCAGCGATATTTTTACTTGTGTAGTGGATGTAACAAGGACGTTTCTGGTCATCTAACTATGTAAGTATAGCTCCTAAGGCATAGTTGGACGTGTCAATCATGACATGGAATAATTTGGACCAGTCAGGAGCTTGTAGAATGGGTGTTTCTACCAGCTTCTATTTTAGAGTTTGGAAAGCTAGTTTGCATTCCCTGGTCCACTTGAAGGATATGTCCTTTTTCGTTAGCTCTACCAATGATTTGGAAATATTTGAAAAGTTCTCTATGAATCTCCTATAGTAGCCAATGTGTCCAAGGAATGACTGAATGTCTTTGACAGTTTTCTGTTGATAGGTAATTCCTTGGATAACTTTGATTTTCTTAGGGTCTACCTCTATCCCTGTACATGAGATTTTATGCCCAAGTACTATGCCTTCTTGGACCATCAAATGGCTCTTTTTCCAATTGAGCCTTAAATTAGTTTCTACACATCTTTTTAGCACTTACTCTAACCAGTTCAAGGCTTGATCAAAGCTTGCTCCATAAGTGTAGAAGTCATCCATAAAGACTTCCACACCATTTCCTATTTACTGCTAGAATATGCTTAGAACTAAGCGTTGAAACGTTGCAGGGGCATTACACAAGCCAAATAGAATTTTTTTATATGCAAATGTTCCCCAAGGATTGGTGAACGGAGTTTTGGCTTGGTCTTCTAGGCCTATTTGTATTTTGTTGTATCCGCTATATCTATCCAGAAAACTATAATAGCGATGCCCTATGATTGTGTCTAAGACTTGGTCAAAAAATGGCAATGGAAAGTGATCCTTGAATATTTCCATGTTTAGTAGTCTAAAATCTATGCACACCCTCCATTTGCCTCCCTTTTTAGGCATGATTACTAACGGGCTAACCCATTCGCTATTAGCAATGGGGTATATGAACCTAGCCTTTAGAAGCTGTTCAATTTCTTCTTTTACTACTTGTTTCAACTTTCGGTTCAATCACCTCTATGGTTATTTTCGAGGCTTCATGGAGGAGTTAGTGTAAATCCTATGCTTACATATTCTAGGATCTATTCTAGTTAATTCTGGATATTACCAAGCAAAAGCTTTTGACCACTTTTTTATTACCTTTAGCATACTCTCTTTTTGTTGCGGAGCAAGTCTTGCATTGATGATTACCAGTTTTCCATTCTTAAGAAATGTGTACTCCATACCGGTGGATAATGGTTTTAGCTCTAGGGGTTCCCGTTTAAATTTCTTTGGAATTTCCAACTTCCCCTAGTTGATGTTTTTGAGGTTAGGACTTGGAAGTTGGTGGTGGACTTGCTCTAATGCGTCTATGCTATCTATGTAAGTGCAAGTCAAACCCTCAGTTAGTTCCATGCATATAAGTGAGATGCTTTCTTGATTAGCTATTAGCCACTAGGTGTCTTCTTGTCGTGTGGCTGTTGCATATAGGCACCTTTGTATATTGATCACTTGTGCACACTGATTACATGTAGAAAATGTTAAACTTTGCACAACCCATGATCTCTGCATGAAATTACACACTATGTCACTGTATGCAATGCATGGAACTTTCTTCTTCTCAATATTTTCAAAAGTATTTTCCTTAGATATTTCTAGGAAAAGATTATGGATTCCTAGGCATGCATCGATAGTGCTTAGCCATGCCCTTCCCTTTATTATTGGGAAATCCCCCTTACTATTGTTCACTTGAATCACTAGGAAGTCAACTGGATACAACCATCCACAAATAGTGGTAACAATGTCCTCCACTAATTCTAAGGGAACAGTGATGGACTGGTTGGCCAACTCTAAACGGATGTTGCTCTTTTTTAATGGAGGTAGGTTCCAGGCCTTATACATTTCTTGGGATATTAGGTTGACACCGGAACCTAAGTCCAAAAGAGCTTTGCATGGCTCATTCCCAACGATTGGTAGATATATCAAGGGACTCCCAGGATTAGAGAATTTCCTAGGAAGGTGGCCAGCTTTGATCTAATCGATAATAGCATGTGTTAACATGACCGTATGCGTTGAATGTAGTGTTAGGCTCAAAGGGGGCTCTGAAGCTTTGTTTGATACGGAGACATCCAAAGACTTAGCCGCTTGTGATTGCAAAGGCTTTGTTGGATTGTTGGTTTTGAAGAAAGGTCTTTTCTTCATATGGTTGTCAAAACCAATAGTAGGTTGAGAATTAACAACCCTTGTGGCATTGTATTGCTATGGCTGAGCAAGGAGTTCACCTTGCATTGCTGGAGTAGGTGGTAATGGAGCTATTGCTGGGAGAGATGCAGCCAGATTTAAAGGATGGTATACTTGTTGAATATCACCCCCTAGGAGAGGAAGTCCTATAGTACTCACATGCTTGGTAGTAATGTTGAGGATGACCAACAAAGTCATGTGGAGAGATTGGATGTTGCATGTAATATCCATATGGGTTAGGTTACTGGTAAGGATATTGTTGCCTTGGTGGTGGCATTCTCCATGATTGTGGGTCTTGCCACTGTTGATGTTGCTCAATCGATTATGGTGGAGTTCCACTTGGATAATACATTAAAGGTTGGTGGAACTGCCTTGGGTTACCTTGAGGATAAGGTAACCATTAGGATGTTTGCCATTTGTTTAATCATGGATTAAGTGCATTATCCCTAGACTTATGTAGATGTGAGATCACAGAGCAACATCCCTTACGATGGTCATATTAACATATCTTGCATCCACTATCATCATCTGTATCTGAGTCCACAACCTCTTCAATAATAGCAACTTTGCCCTTATCCTTGTTATGTGCATTTTATGCTTCTCTCTTTTTTCTTTTGTCACGATCACTACCTCGCTCTCTAGACTCCTCTTCTACTTTGAGAATAGTTTGAAACCTAATATCTAGGGAGTCCCACATTTGGTCTACCTTTACTAATACTTTTGATGTTAACTTTTGGATAGGCAAGGTTTTCCTATTCATCACCTCTTCGAGTGGTGACTCATCCTCCCCCTTATAAAATCTTTCTCCCTTCTTCCGGAGGAAAGGATCTTGGTTATATTCTTTCACATACTCTCTCTTTCGTAGCTCACCTTCTCCCTTAGCAACTTGCTCCAATAGTCTATGAATTTGATGGGACCTAAGCTCGGATAGTCTTTCTTGGGCATAAGTCCCAAGGATTCTTCTCATTTCATGCCTAAGCCCATCTATGAGATGGCATAGCTGATCTCATTGTGAATAACCATGGCTAGAACAACGATGTAATAGTGCATAATAGTGACCCATGGCAGCATCCAAGGGTTCATGACTTTCTTGTTTCCATCCTTGGATTTGCTTTCGCAGGTTAGACACCTAGGAGTATATTTGGTACTTATCATTGAACAATTCTAACATAGTACTCCACCTACGAATGGATTCCAATTCTAAGAACCGGTACCAACTTTTAGCTTCTTTTACTAGTGCTTGTGGGAACAACTTAAGTTTTTGCCACTTGTTCTCTATGTTTTGCAAGGCACACACATCATGAAATGCTTGTAAGTGATTTTGAGGATCAGTGTTATGTCCCCCTTTAAATTGTGGGATGTTATTCACATCTAACCTCTTGATCCTACTATCTCTTTGGTGCCTTGTTTAAACTCTCACAGCCTCAGTTATGTCTAGCATGCTTTGAGTAGTGAGTAGGGGTTCATCATGATCATCTCATTCATGGAATCTATGATTCCCACGTTGTTCCCTACTCTCCCTTATTCTATGTCGTGATTCCCTAGAATGCCCTTGTTCCCTATCTTGGCTGTTTCGTTTGTGAATTCCACTTTTCTTGCCCTTATCCTCACGATCTTTTTCTCTATGGCTGTGTTTGGACACTAAAGGAGAGGTTGAAGGAGATGATGAAGGTGAAGAAGAAGGAGAACCACCACCATGACGATGTCTACTACCTTCTCTTCAGTGGTCTCTACCTCAATCACGATTATGATTAGAATTCCCACCTTTGTCATGTATCCTTGTTCCTTTTTCAGACACTTTGTATCCATTGGTATCAGCACCTGGGTTATGAAGAGTAGAATGAAGGTTCTAATACACAACCCCTTGGCCAAAGTCAAGGGGAGGAACACCATTATATGGGTGACTACTTGAGGTAGGTTCATCACCCCCAATTTTGCTTAAAACATGGGGGGCATCCTTGGACCATTTTCCCTTCAAAGACTTATGGTATATCTCCTGTTGCAAATCCCTTTGACATTGTGCCTCTATGGGATGATAGTCTCTTGAATCATAGTCCTACGCAATTTATTTTGTGTGTAAGTGTTGCATGCCTATTTGTGTGAGAGCACAAAGAAGCATGCTTGGGATTGAATAGTCGAGAGGTAACACTATGTTACCTTCCAAGTCACACCAACGCAGTTGTTCATCTTGATGAAGAATAAAGGTGAAGTTGGGTACATATCCATCAGGATGAATATATACCACATGAAACTGTTGAGGGATTGACGGATCAACATCATGTGTATCCTGTCACTGATTGCTTCTTGTGTTAGTCCTAGGTAGTGAAGTGCTTTTGTGTGAAGAAGAAGACATCTTGTCTTATTCAGTGTGCAATGTACTATTATCTTTTCCTTAACCAACCCTAAGGATTCGTTCCAATGATGCGAATGATTTCCTAAGTTCTACTTAGCGCACAAACAACTAAGTCCTTTGAAATGGTACCAATGATGAGCAACGAGGTATCCCTACGCTCAACCATACAAATACGAGCGTTTCATGCATGATCCGGTCAAATTATAAGGACTAAATACCTATGCACCTTTATGAAACAATAATGGGTTGGTTAATCATTTTCTTCCCAAACTTACTTGTATGTCATGGTTGTATGGTTAAGTAAGCTTGAGACATATGATTTTNATAATTAATCTATTCTGAATGCTGCAAGGTTTATCATAAAGTTCATCTTTATTGCCATACACAGTGTGCTCAGGTACACAATGCTCGAATAAAGATCCATTCACTCTATGACTCCTACTACGGGCACGTAGAAATAATTCTAACTCTAGAGGAAAAAAATGGCAAGAGTTTGGCTAAGGGACTACCTGTCTAATGTGAAAACCAAGGGCACTTCCTCTTATTTATAGGCAAGAAGACAGGCCCTGATAGTGGGTATCCGACATCGCATGGTTGGATCCAATATCATGAACCCAATATCGTGGTCCCGATATCGTGGTTCATCATCAGTGAATGCCTGTAGTGTAGATTTAAGTCAATTATACAACATATTATTTGAGTAGCATTGTACCTAAATACATTCTATGAATGACAATAAGATTAAGATTAATTCATATTCATTACAACACTTTAACTTAGAAAAGGGGGGGCCTCAAGATCTAGGACCTTTTCCAAACCTAGAAGAGATGAACTAGGGGATCATAGGGGAAGCTATAGAAGTCATGGTGAGTCTCCAAGATCACAATCTTCCTCTTCCCCTTCAACATCTAGTTTTGACAAGGACAAACATAGGTATAGAAATAGGGATACACTAAGGGGTCACGATAGAGTTAGAAATGGAAATCAAAGACAAGATACAAGATATCAAATGTAGCATAGATGAGATCATCATAATCAAGTAAATAGAAATAGAGATTATCACCATGACATATTTGATGATGAAGAATCCTTTTTAGCTATAGATCATAGAGGTAATTAGAATACCTCACAGGCATCAAAGAAAAACTTGCATCAAATGAATTAATGTGAATAACATTCTTAAATTTAAGGGAGGCTATATTTTTGGTCCACAACATAATTTACAAGCCTTCCATTATGCCTATGCTTTGCACAATATTGAAAGTAAGTGGTAAAAGCTTAAACTCTTCCCAAGAAGACTAATAGAAAAAGATAGAAAGTTGTATAGATCATTGAAACCAAATTTAATCCACCTGTGGTCCATAATGCTTAAGCTCTTCAATGAGAAATACCGAACCTATTCAAGAATATCTAATCTAAGAAAATAAATCTGAGGATGGAAGAAAGATACCATGAATCCTTAGATGAAGCCTTGGGAAGATAGTATTCTCCACTACATAAATGCCTAGGCCATGAATTTTCTTAAAAGGAGAAGCTTCATTACATCATAAATGGGCTTCATAACAAAACAATGGTGATCCTTGGGATCTATGCCCAAGGAAATTTATCAGAGTTGAGAGCCCATTAGATACATAGGCTAATTAAACATGTGGAAAAAGAAGAAGGAAAGTTGTGTAAAAGGGAGAGTGTAGAGGAATATAATTCAAATCAAACTCTTTACAAGAAGGAGGTTCATATTTATGATTAAGAAAAAGAGGTAGCTCTCAACAAGTTGATTTCACTCAAAACCTTGCCAATACAGAAGTCTATCACTGAGATTGAAGCAAGGATAGATAAGATGTGGGAGTTGATAAATGAAAAAGTTACAACCATTTGAAAATCATAGAGGATAAGGTAAAGCAAATAGGATCACATCATTAAAATAAGAAGAGGAAAAAAATAATAAAATAGGTAAGGACACTTGTTGGGAAAAAGAAAAAATAATTGTAGTAGAAGAAGTTGCAAACTTAGATATAGAGGAGGAAGATGGATGTGACATCTACCAATATGAACATCTAAAGGACTATTTCCCAGTTATGTTGCATCTACAAGAGGCTAGGGATTTTTCTTTGAATCCTAAGTTCATAGAAAAGAAAATGCCTAGGAGATTACCTTACCCACAAAGTAATTATGGATATTTCTACAAACAATAGTACTATCCCACTCAAACTTCTGATCAACCTTAAGACTACTATCAATCACAATGGAAAAATCCACAGTTGTGGGGGATGCCATCAACAAACCAAAAATACTCCTATCATTAGCTAGATCCTTATGGATATTATGTTCAACAACCTATTTTTTCTAATGGTTTTTGATGAGACGTGATTCGCATAGGCCACGATATCGCTTATGCGATATTGCATCTTCCCCTGCAATATTGCGTACACGATATCGTGGTGTGTCGTAATATCTATAAATAAGAGGTGGCTCTTCCTGATTTCCTCATCCTAGGCTAGAAGTAGAAAAACTCTGGCAGATTGATCACTCTGGTAATTTAGACTTATTCATTAGTTAGAGTTAGTAATTAGTTTCTCAACCCTTCACCTCAATAGCATAGTAGATAAAAACATAAAAATCTATAAAAATCATATACCTCAGAATTACTTAACCATACACCATGACAACTACAAGTAAGTCTGGGAAGACAACGAATGGTTAACCTTAAGTGTTCCATGAGCGTGTAGGCATTTAGTCTGCGAAGTTTGACTTGATCGTGCATGCTACACTCATATTCATATGGTTGAGTGTAGGGGTACCTCGCCACTCATCATTGGGTTGTTGCTGGGGACTAAGTGTTTGTGCGCTAAGTAGGACATAAGAGATCACTTACATCATTGGGAGCTTAAACAAACCTTAGGGTTAATCAAATAAGAAAAAATAAATAACGGTAAAATTAGCACACCTATAAGACATCATGTCTTCTTCTTCTTCTCACAAGATCAACTCACAACCTAAGGATCATACAAAGAATAGTCGACAATCAAAAACACATAACCTAAATCAGCCGGTTCCTCAGCAATATAGGGTGACATATACTCATCCCAATGAGTATATCCCCAACTTTACTTTTATTCTCCATCAAGATGAATAGATGCACTGGAGATATTTGCATGGTAACATAGTGTTACCTCCAGATCGTGCAATCCCTAACATACTTCTCCATGCCTTGGCATAGATTGGCATGACAGAATTATATGCTGAATACGTTGCGACAGACTTTGATATAAGGGATTATCATCCTACAGATTTACAACATATGAGGGACCCAAGGTAGGAGAGCCAACATACACTGTTGAAGGAAAAAGAGTTCCCACACATCCTAAGTGAAACTAGAGATGGTGAACCACTTACAACAGGTTCTCTATCAAGAGATGTTCCCCCTCCTAACGGTGGTGAGGAGGTTAGGTATCAAAACCTACGCTCAACGATACACAACCTTGGTTCTAATTCTCGTGAACACCAACTGTTCATAAAGGGAACAACAAAAAAAGACAAGGATGGGCACTCTGATCATCACCATGATCAGAGCAGAGATAACCGAAGAGAAGGTAGGAAACATCGTCATGGCGATGGTTCTCCTTCTTATTACCCTTCTTCACATCACTCATCCTCTCCTTCCACATTCAGGCACAATCATGAAGAGCATAATGGAGAGGATAAAAGTAAGAAAAATGAGAGACCTCGACGAGAAAGTCAAGAGAGAGGATAAGGGCATGAACGAAGGGAAAGTAGGAAACAACAGAGACATCATAGGCGTTATGAAAGAGATGATCATGATGAGCCCCTACTTGCAACCCAGAGTATGCTTGACATAACGGAGGCAGTGAGAATTCCAACAAGGCATTTAAAAGATAGTCAGATCAAGCACTTAGACATGAACAACATTCCATGATCTGAAGGGGGATATAATGCAGATCCACAAAATCATTTACAGGAATTCCATGATGCCTGGGCCTTGCAAAACATTGAGAAAAAGTGGTAGAAACTTAAGTTGTTTCCCAGGACACACATTAAGGAAGCAGAGAGTTGGTACCGGCCCTTAGAACCAGAAACCATTAGAAGGTGGAGTACGATGCTAGAACTCTTCAATGATAAGTATCAAATGTACTCCAAAGTGTCTAATTTGCATAAGTAGATCCAAGGATGGAAGCAAGGTATTCATGAACCCTTGGATGCTGCCATGGGTCACTATTACGCATTGTTACATCGTTGCTCAGGCCATGGTTACACACAGCAGGATCAACTCCACCACATCGTAGATGGGCTAAGGTATGAAACCTTAGATCCCATGAGGTTCATCACTTGTTGGAACAAGTAGTAAGAGAAGAAGGGAAGCTACGAAAAAGGGAAAGTGCGGAAGAATAAAACCGTGATCCCTCTCTTCGAAAGAAGGGAGTGAAATTTTGTGATGAAGAGGATGAGTCATCACTTGAAGAGTTGGTGAATAGAAAAACCTTGCCACTTCAAAAACTAACAATAGAAATAATGGCTAAGGTAGATGACGTATGGAGTTCCTTAGAATCTAGACTTGAAACTGTCTTGAAAATAGTAGAAGAGTCTAAGGTGAAACAAAGTAGTGATGAAGGTAAGAAAAGGAGGAGAGATTTAGGCCTTGCACATAACAAGGGTAAGGGAAAAATTACTAACTCTGATGTGGTTGTGGAATCAAACACAGACGATGATAGTGGATGTGAGATCTGCCACTATGACCATCCTAAGGGATGTTGTCCAATCATCTCACATCTACAGGAGTCTGGGATGTATGCACTTAATCTGAGACTTAACCAATGACAGACACCTCGAAGGTTACCTTATCCTCAAGGTAACCCAATGCTGTTCCACCAACCCATCAGACAACATCAGCAGTGGCAATACCCACAGTCATGGGGGATGCCACTGCCGAAACAACAGTATCCTTACCAGCAGCCAGACCCATATGGATATTATGTGTAGCAGCCGATTTCTCCAAGTGACTCTATGGGTCACACAACTCCCCACCATCACTACCAAGTTCAAGAGTACTTTAGGAGGACTCCTTCTCCTTTAGGAGATACTCCATACCCACACCATCCTCCTAATCCATCCACACCTCTTCCACCAGTAGTTCCCATAACACCTCCTGCTCCAACAATGCAAGGGGATTTCCCTACTCAACCGCAGCAATGTCACACTGCAAGAGCTGTAATTATTCAACCTACTGCTGGTTCTGACAAATGTAAAAAGAGAAGACCCTTCTTTAGAACCAAAATCCCAGACAAAATCTCACAACAACAAGTGGTTGAGCCCATGTACACTCCTCCACCATCTAACACTTTGGAGCACCCTTCAGTCCAAAATTAGAGCTTAACGCATACGGTTATGTTAACGCATATTGTAACTGACTAGATCAAGGTAGGCCACCTTCCTAGGAAACAAACTGATCCTGGAAGTCCCTTACTTTACCTTCAAGTCACCAAAAATGAACCACATAGGGCTCTTCTTGACCTAGGTTCTGGAGTCAACTTAATTTCATGAGAGATGTATCATGCCTAGAACCTGCCCTAACTTAAGAAGAGCAACATTCAACTAGAGCTAGTAGACCAGTCCATCACCATTCCCTTGGGATTGGTGGAGGACATTGTTACCACTGTGTGTGGTTGCTCTTATCCAGCTGATTTCCTAGTGATTGAAGTCAACAACAATAAAGGGAACTTCCCAATTATAATGGGAAGGGCATGGCTAAGCATAGTAGATGCACGCCTTAGGATCCGCGATCTTTCCTTGGAAATCTTCAAGATAAAAATTTATGGAAAGATCGAGAAGAGGAAAGTTCCATGCATCATATACAGTGATTCATCGGGTGATGACATGGAGGAAATGCATCCATGCAACAGGTGTTCCCTTGAAACTTTGCAACAAAGATGCTTGTATGTAGCAACCACACAACAAGTAGTAGACACCCCGTGGTTGACAGCTACTAGAAGGAGCAACCAAATATTCATGAAACAAACTGAGGAAACAAACCATGCCAACAACGAAGGCATAGATACGTTGGAATATGAGCGTCACCAACTTCCATCCCTTAATCTAAGATCATCAATTGGGAGAAGTTGGAAACTTCTTAGAAATTCAAACAGGTGCTCATTATTTCAGATCTCTCCCTTTCCATTCAGTCATGGGGGAGATGGCCACCTATGCTAATCATATGGGGCCCTCAGTTCTTTTTAGTTTTTGTTTTACAATTTTTTTTACACATTTTTGTTTTACACGTTTTTTTTACACATTTTTT
>MNCI01025069.1:30833-52356 GCA_015680685.1 Gnetum montanum
TTTTTCATACTTTACTTTCATGACCTTTGTAAATAATTTTGATTGTTCATAAAACACATTAAGAATAAGGTAAGATGTAGTCCAATAAAGTGAAGATTTTCCTATGTTATCAAGTCATAAGAGACTGATTATTTGAATAATGAGACCACAACATTAACCCATTTATTCCATTAATAAGAGGTTCTTACCATGGTCATAATGATATTCTTTCCATCATAAAACTAAGAATAAACTTGTGATCATTATGCTTGGACCAAAAAGTGAAGAACCATGTGGGAATGTCAAGGGTGTGACATCAAGGAGATTTATGAATTTTCTTGGATTACTACTATGAATTCTATCCTATTGGGGAGGTTTTATTATATCATTGTAGATCTAATGAAAAATGGAAGTAAGAATATAATCAATACTATCTTACAATGTTACTAGAAAGACATGTTATTCATGCCTGAAGGTAGTCCTTTGGTAAGGTTGATACCATTTTAAAAAAATAGAATAAATGAATATAATCAATTTATAGGGGTCCCACTGGAAAGACATGTTACCCATGCCTGAAGGTAGGCAACTTCTTAGATATTAAAAACCTAAACAGTGCAATGAATAAACTCCTCCCTTGGACAATGCACTAAGTGGCAATACTCCTTGCAATAGTGGTAGTCTTATAGTTGTAATTCCAAGAGATGAGACATGCGATGTCACAAAAATGTGTTCTAGACTTGGTTTGAATCTTGGATAGAAAGGCTAGTGATTACTTTAACCACTAATAAGACACAATAATTTAGTATGACTATGGTAAGATACCTCACATCTTGATTTCTCCATTTCATACCTCACATCCTGATTTCTACAATCCCTTCTAAGTCCATTTCATCTCATTGTATAAATAATAATAACTTGTGATTTTACGTAACATAGCATAATTTTTCCAACTTGGTGATACTAACTGATGAGTTGTGGTTGGCTACATTAACGAGGCCTTGCCGACTAGGCCCCATCAACATTACCCTGTTGATGTAGGGTCCATTTTTTGCTTATAAATATGTGTTCACTAGCGGCATTTATGGTATTAGATTCATAGTAGTAGCCAAACTCTTGAAATTTGTTGATTTGAAAGTTATAATATTCCTCTTAAGCGCCTATAGTAGGAATCATTGAGTGTACAGATATTTATTTGAGCACTATTGTACCTAAGCATGATAGTGTGCACAACAATAAAGACAAACTTCTTGATAAATCTTGTAACATTCTAGATAGTTTAAATGTTTCATTTATGCATTTAATATTCTCAATTATTTATTCAAATTTTTTCAGTAATTAAGCTAATTAGGTAACTAAGAGAGATAAGCTAGATAGATTAATTACATAAGTAAAACTGCTTCAAGCGTAACAAGCATCTGCTTGGTAATCCCAGTAGCATTCTTGCTTGGTGTGCCTAGTGGCATAGTGCATGGTAACCTAGTAGTGGATATGTGGGTTTAGGATGTGTACGGAAAGAGGAACCAACTGCTTATGTTAGGACTAGTTAGAGATCAATTAGTAGTTAATTTAGATTATTCATTAAATTACTTTATCTCTCTCTTCAAAGCACCAAAGTACATAAAATATAAAATGATAAAAATCATATGCCTTGATTACAATTAACCATACCTTTGTACTTCACAAGTGTAATTGGGAAGACAATGAATGACCTTAGGGTAGGATTCACTTCCTAGAAGACTAGCACATCAGAAGTTAGGGAGTCCATGGAATTCGATCGAATCACATGTGAATGCTTTATGATTCGTACGGTTGGGTGTAGGAGTACCTTGCCACTCATCATTAGCACAGTTTCTTGGGACTTCTATTTGTTGAAACATGCACTATTTAGGTTTAGTAAATATTATTAATATTGTTGGATGAACCCAAGGTCAACATCACTCCCACATGACCTATAATTACAAAAGCACACTGATTATTTTATTTGTTACAAAATTTCTTCTTCCCACAGGCATGAAGATGTCAAATCACTGGTCCTACAAGAGTGCAAAGTGGTATATACTCATATAGATGAGTATGTGCCAGACTTCACCTTCATCCTACATTAGGATGAACAATTGTGATGGTGTGATATGGAGGGAAACATCGTATTACCCCCTGATTGATCTGTGCCAAGGATGCTGTTTCAAACTCTTAAAAAGTTGGGCATCCTAGATCTTCATGAAGAATTCATTGTGAATGGTTATGACACTCCATACTACCATCCCATTAAACCACAATGTAGGAGAGATCAACACCAGGTGAAGCACCATGAGTTTATGAAGGGAAAATACTTCACTAACCCTTTATTCCTGCTAAACCAAGATGATAATGTGGATCCTTCCCCTAAGGATTCCCAACATGAATATTATCCATCCTTTTTTATTGGTGATGAGGTTGTGACCTTGAACGTATGATCCACTATTCATAAACTAGGTTTAGAAAAAAAGTGACAGTCAAGGCAAGGACTCGAGTAAACATCATGATGGCAAGGGATCTAAGGACGATGGACATAATGAGTGAAGAGGTGGTGGTGGACACCATGATGGTAGTTGTGGTCCACCTTCCTTTTCATTCATCTAATTCTAAACATTCCTCTTCATCATCTAGTTATGGTAGAAGTTGTTAGAGAAATAATCATGATGAAGGTGATTAGTGGGACAATAATGATCATAGAGCTTGCCATGAACATTAGGGTAATAGAGGACATCATCAGAGACAACACAATAATGATGATGATGAGCCTCTATTGGAAACTTGAAGCATTCTTAACATTGTAGAGGTAGTAAAGATTTCAATTAGGCATGTGAAGGATAGTTAGATCAAGTGCTTAGACATGAATAATATCCTAAGATTTGAGGGGAATACAACTTTGATCTACAAAACTATCTACAAGCTTTTCATGATGCCTGTGCCTTAGAGAACATTGACAATGACTAGAAAAAACTCAAGCTATTCCCTAAGATACTCATCAAGGAAGCTGAAAGCTAGTGCTAGTCCTTGGAGTTGGAATCCATTTGTTAATGGAGTACCATGGTAGAACTATTTAATGATAAATACCAGATATACTTCAAAGCATCTAACCTGAAAAGGAAAATCTAGGGTTGGAAAAAAGAAACACATAAACCCTTAGATGCCACCATGGGCAAATATTATTCACTCTTACATTGATGCCTTGAAAATGGTTATTCTTAGGGAAAAAAACTTTCCCACATCATAGATGGGCTTAGAGTAGAAACTAGAAGAACTCTTGGGATGTATGCCCAAGGGAGATTATCTGAACTAAGAGCTCATTAGATCCAAAGGTTGCTAGAGTAGGTAGCAAAAGAAGAAGATGAGTTGTAAGAAAGGAAAAGTGAAGAAGAGTATAATAGGGATCCTTCCATTAGGAAAAGGGAGGTTTGATTTTGTGACGAGGAGGAGTCATCACTCGATGAAGTGGTGAACAAGAAAACCTTATCCATATAAAGATTTTTCTATGATATTTCGGCAAAGGTTGTTAAATTATGGGATTCTTTGCATGAAAAATTTCAAACCACTATGAAGATTGCTAAAGCATCCAAAGAATAGAATTGTGAACATGAATGTAGGAGACAAAAGAAGTTGAACATGCTTACCAAAGAGGTAAAGGCAAGGCTATTGTAGTAGAACAAGTTGTGGAAATTAACTCTAATAATGATACTAGTTGTGAAATTTGTCAATATGAACATCCAAAGGGGTATTTCCCTATGGTATCACACTTACAAGAGTCTAGGACACATGGAATTCTTGACTAGAACATAGGAAAGCACTAGATGATTGCCTTATCCTGAAGGCAATCCAAGGTAGTTCCACCAGTAACAACAAGCTCATTACCTAAGTGAAGCTCCACCAAAACCATATGAGAAATACCAATAGAGGCACCAATCACAATAGTGGGGAATGCCACCATCAAGGTAGCAGTACCCTTATAAGCAACCATATTCATACAATTATTATATTCAGCAAACCATTTCCCCATGAAGTTCTGCAAGCCACACCTCATTTTAGCATCAATATTACCCTCCAAAGTATCACTAAACACATTCATCGTCTACTTAGGAAGATAACCCATATCCATACCACCCTCCACATTCATCTACACACATTCCTCTATCCTTGACTTAGTTACATCCTACTCCATCCATGCAAGGTGAAATTCCTCCATAGTTGCAATAATGAAATGCTATGAGAGCAATAATGAAATGCTATGAGTAGTTTAGACAATCTTTCTAGAAAATGATCCTTTTTATTGACCCAATAATCCTCTCAAACCCTCACAAGATAATGTGGCTAATCATCCTATATCTCCAACACCCTCATCCTCTACATCAAATACATTCCGTTAAAACCAAGCATTACCTCAAATTTATACTATGATGCTAACTCATGCTTTTTCCAATTAGATCAAGGGTGGAAATCTTCCCACGAAACGATCCGTTCTAGAAAGTCCTCTTATTTACTTGAAAATTACTAGAAATGAGCCATGCAAGGCTCTTCTTGATTCTAGTTATGATGTTAATCTCATCTTCCATGACATGTACAAAGCCTAGAACTTACTACCTCTCAAGAAGAGCAACATCCATTTAGGATTAGGAAATCAATCAATCATTGTTCCTTTGGGATTAGTGGGGGACATTATGACCATAGTTTGTAAGTGGTCCTATCTTGTTGATTTTCTAGTGATCAAGGTTGAAAACTATAAAGGTGGCTTCCCCATCACTATGGAAAGGGCTTGGTTAAGCACAATAGATGCACATATGGGTATAAGGAACTTCTCCTTGGAAATCTCCAGGGAAAATGAATTTGGATGTTTAGAGAAGAAGCGTGTTCCATGTATTGCATATAGTGATAAGGGGTGCAATTGCATGAAAAAGATCTAGTCCATCAAAAGTACATTCATTAAAGTATGTGGTTAGTGTGCAGATGAACAAGATATCTAGAGGTGTCTATACGCAGTAGCCATAAAATAGGAGGACACCTAGTGGCTAATAGCTACTTTGATAGCAGCACACTATGCATGGAACCAACTGAAAGCTTGACATGTGCTTATGCTTAAGGCATGGATCTAATTGAGCAAGTTCATCACAAACTCTTTGATGATGAAGATGATGATAATTTTTGGGGAGAGTTGGAAATCCCCAATAACTTCAAGCAGGAGCCCCTAGAGTTGAAAACTCTACCAGTTAGCATGAAGTATGCATTTTTAAATAATGGAAATCTAGTCATAATCAATGCCAAACTTGCTCCTAAACAAAAAGAAAAGCTATTATAGGTGATTAACAAGTAGCCAACAACCTTTGCTTGGTCATATCCTAAGCTAACTGGAATCAATCCAAGGATATTCCAGCATTGCATTTACATTGACCTAGTCATGAAACCAAGAAGGTAGTTGTAGAGAAAACTAAACCCCAAATTGAAGTAGATCATTAAGGAGGAAATAAAATAACTCCTCAAGGTCGAGTTCATCTATCCCATTGTGGATAGTGAGTGGGTTAGCCCACTCATAATTGTGCCAAATAAAGGTGGCAAGTGATGGGTTTGCATTAACTTTAGGCTATTGAATATGGCAACATTTAAAGACCATTTTCCATTACCATTTTTGGATCAAGTATTGGACATCATATCCAAGAATTGTTATTATAGCTTCTTGGATGACTATAGTGGCTATAACCAAATGCAAATTGCACTAGAAGATTAGGGCAAGATAACATTCATGAGTCCCTGGGAGACTTTTGCATATTGTAAGATTCCATTTGATCTATGCAATGCTCTTGCAACATTTCAACACTTGGTCCTTAGTATTTTCCAATAACATATTGGTAGTAGGGTAGAAGTTTTCTGGATGATTTCTCTACCTATGGGACTATGTTTGAGCAAGCCCTAGACTACCTCAAGCAGGTACTAAAATGATGTGTTGAAACAAATCTCAGGCTCAGTTGGTAGAAAATCCATCTAATGGTCTAGGAGGGCAGAGTGCTAGGGCATCGAATTTCACAAAAAGAAATTAAGATAAACTTAGAGAAGATAAGGGTCATCTAAGGAATAACATGCCAACTATAGATAGTTAAAGATGTCTGATCATTCCTTGGATACATTGGCTACTACCGATGATTCATAGAGAATTTCTCTAAGATTGCAAAGTTGTTGATTGAACTTATGAAGAAAAATGCTTTGTTCATCTAGACCAAGGAATGTGAACATGCATTCCAACAATTAAAATACAAACTCATAGAAGCCCCAATTCTATAGGCACCAGACTAGTCTAGACTATTCCACATAATGATGGATGCATCTAATTATGCCTTGGGAGCTATGCTTACATAGTTGGATGATAAGAAACATCCATATTACATCCATTGCATGATCCGAAGAATTATAGGTGCACAATTGAATTATACCACAACCAAAAAATAATTAATGGCAATAGTGTATGCTCTTGAAAAGTTTAGGCATTATGTGCTTGGTTATAAGGTATTTGTGCACATAGACCATAGTGCCATTTGCTTCCTAATGAATAAGCCAATGGTGAGCCCCTGTATCATATGGTGACTCGTGATCTTGTAGGAATTCGATCTTACAATGGTAGATCAAAAAGGGACTAAGAATTTCATCACTGATCATATCTCTCAACTAAGATTGAATAACAAATAGGGGGAGAGTCTTCTCTTTGATTAATTTTCAAATGAACTACTCTTTATAGGGGTGATAAATGACCAAGTTCCCATAGAAATGAAATGGTATGATGACATCCTTACTTACCTTCTTACTCAAGAGATACCAAAAGGTTTGAAGTTTAGGAAGAAATAATATTTTCTTCATTATGTAAAGTACTTCATGGAAATCAATGAACACCTTTACAAGGTGTGCACCGATGGCCTGGTTCATTAGTGTGTCCCTAATGTAGATCAATTATATGTTCTCTAGGATGCTCACAAAGGCCCTTGTAGAGGCCACTATGTAGGAAGGTGCATGGTCATAAAAATCCTAATAGTAGGATACTATTGGTCTATAATCTTCAAGGGTGTCCACTAATTTGTCCAATTTTGTAAATGCTATCAACAAGATGGTGGGATGACCATGTGAATGGAGGGTCCTCAATAGTGAATTCAACCATTAGATCCATTTAACATATCGGGCATTGACTTCATGGCTTCCATCACACCCATGTCCAATTGAAAGGTGTATATCATCATAGTAGTCAACTACTACACAAAATGGGTAGAAACAACAATCGTCACCAATTGTACATCATCCACTGTTGTTAGATTTGTACAAAAACATGTTGTAAATAGGTTTGGGGTGCCATGTGCACTAGTTTTTGATAATGGAACTCACTTTATAGGTGCCATTTTTCAAAAACTTATGCAACACTTGGGGGTTGAACATAAATTAACAACACCATATCATCCCCAAGCCAATGGTCAAGCAAAGGTAACTATTAAGGAGATCACAAAGATCCTAACAAGGACCATCAACAAATATAGGAGAGATTGGAGCACACAACTCAATGATGCCCTCTGGGCCTATTTCTCAACATGAAAACTTCCTATTGGCTACTCCCCCTATGAGCTAGTGTATGGAAAACTTCCAACACTCCTAATTCAATCCAAGCTCCATACACTCTTAAAAGCCTATGATCTAAATCTTGACCTAAGTCTAGCATAAAAAGAAAGATTGAGAAACCTTAACATGCTAGATGAAAATTGATTAGTGGCCCTATCTTTGAATGAGCTGCACAAGGCATTTAACAAGTAATGTCATGACCTCAAAATATGGAAAGCAAATTTTCAACTAGGAGATAAGGTTCTCTACTGGAACCCCACACACGTACCCCAAAAGACAAAGTTCCAAATGTTGTGGGAAGGACCTTATATAATTGATCAAACCTTTTGCTTTGAGGCCATGCTAATATACAAGCCTAAGAGCCAAAATAAAAAGTAGTTGGTCAACATCCAACAAGTAAAACCTTTTCTAGAACCAAGATAAGCCAATGCAACTACCACCTCAACGAATGGACAACCACATTCAAATTTTTGGATCTCCTCCTTTTGACTTAGTCATGGGGGAGATGGCCATTTGTGTTAACCATACATATTGCTCCTTATTTTTTCACTTTTTTTTTTACACATTGTTATTTTATACTTTGTTGATTTTTACCTTTTTCTTTAGTTTTTGGTTCTATTAGTTTTCTTAATTTTTTCTTTTATAACATCATTAGTATGTTTTATATTTCTTGAACATTTTATACTTTTTTTTCTATATTTTACTTTATTATGTTTTTGTGTGTCACCTTTCATCATTTTTATTAATAAAACTATTTTATTACCATAGGACACAGTGCCACTGTTGTTGTTTACTAATGGTGGTTTGTGCTAATGTTACGATTGTTAATGTTTGGTTTCTATTTTTGAATTCTGATGTTTGATGACTATGACATGGTTTATTTTTCATGGAATAGGTAGTGATTCCACATCATCCACCCATCCAAAAAATGCTATGGCTTTCCTTGTTTTGGAATTTTTAGGTATCTTTCATTACAGAAACTTTTAATTAATTGATGACCTTGGTAGTTTCCAAAATTGGAAAGGATTCAAAGATTTGTATAGGGTGTGACTTCAAGGGGACTCAATACTCTTTTTTCTCTTCTACTTGCTTGAGTGCTTACATGTTTTTTCATGGACTTCTTACCATTTCATGCCAATCACTAATAGGAAGTTAAATAAAGTCTTTGCATAGTGTGGTTCCCATCCAAAAGAAAGGAAAATAAAGAAAAAAAAAGACATAAAAAAATAAAAAAGTAAAAAAAAGAACTATGAGAGAAATTCAAAGAACACCCCTTAGATAAGTAAATGAGCTACAAGTGCTAGTTATGGAATTAGAAAGACATGTTACCCATGCCTAAAGGTCCCCTCTAACTAAGGCCCTCTCTCACTTCCTACTACTTTTTCTCTTTATGGAATGGTGGTTGTTTTGTGGGAGCACTCTTGTGTCTCAAGGAGGTGGATCAATCTTGAAGTAATGATGTGAAGTCACTAAAGAGGCTGCTTTTGGTCTAGACTAAGGATGGATCTTCTCAAGTCATTTTAAATACAAACTCCACAAAGGACTTCTTATGACCTTAATTAGAGATTCCATCCCACCTTAGTCATCCTCACCTCACTGTCGGTTTCTATGTTATGCTTGATGTCTTAGTTTGATGTATTGGAATTATTAGATACATTCTCTCAGGTTGGCCCTTAATCTTTTATTACCATTAAATCAATTATGGGGTCCATGGACTTCTTAGTTGAGGTTATGCAAGGGCAAAAAATGGCATGTGCTTGCTATGGGAAGGATCCACTTGTATATCTCTTGATTTGGATAGTTCAATCCCTGATCTTAGACATTAATATAGTCCTATCGTTTGCATATTCTATTGTGCATCTCACTTAGTGCTCCATAAAATTTCATTAAATTCATTTTCCACATCATTTTCTCAATTTTCTTAATTTATGAGCTCCAAAACCATCTTATACTATTTTCATCTTGATCATGGCTTCTTAACCTTCCATTTGACCCCAATTTCACTCAAAAATTCCTTGTATTTTTGATGTTTTAACCAAGTCAATGAAAGTTAATGGTGGTCTACAGCTGCATAGACTAGGCCTAGTCAATGCAGCTGACCCTGTTGATGAGGCCTCGTCAACTAGGCCTCGTTGACACATGTCAAAAGCTCTATATATATTGCCACATACTTTGAAATTTTTTGACATTTGCTTCATAACAAGAAGGGAGTTTTTGTCATTTTCTAGAGTCCATAACTTCCCAATAATTTATCTAAATCACTCCATTCTTTGATCTTGCAACTATTGAAGGTAAGATCTTCATCGTGGAGGCCACAAACCTTAAGGTTTTTGATGAAATTTTTTTGAAAATATTTCTAACTCTCCAAAAGGGTTCATGAATACAATCATATGAAATCATCAAATTTTGAGAGTTAGCCATTCGAACACCCTCTGGAATGACTTGCTAACATTAAAACATAAATAAAATAATGATTATAATTAATTAAATAACTAATAATTACAACTTATCCAAGTGTAACTATCCTAAGAAGACAAGGTATTCCAATTGTTTTATGTTACACAACAATTGCTAACCCATGGTCATGTTGTGATTATAGATAGCACTTAGACTGAAACACTTGTAGGAAGGAGAATCATCTCAACCAAGGGAGAAATGGCCTAGAATTAGAAAGTACCAACAAGATTAAGCCTGGGAGCCACTAGAGGCAACCCATGCAATAGGACCTCTTTGAGAGGAGCCTGAAGTGGAATCTGTTTGATAGATTCTTGAAGAAGAAGTGCCAATATAACAATCACAATGAGGGGAACCACTAGGAACTATACCAAGGCTTGAAGTCACTCTAACAAAAGCCTACCTTGAAATCATTAGGCCTCATGAGATCCAATGCTTAGTTCTCTAGGAACTAAACTTCGGGCCATTTTTAGAGCATTCTTTAGCAAAAGTAAAAACATAATTACAAACCTCTCATATGTGGCCAATCATCACTTCTAGTGAGGAGTGGTACATGGAAGAGATGTATCTCTTTTGGAACAAAAAAAGACCAAGCTCCACACTGAAAATCAAGGATATTCAAGTGTTCTACTCAGCTAAAGCTATCGCACAAGTGCTGGTTGCCTGAAACTAGGACATAACTGGCAAAGCTATCAACATAAATTGACCCTGAGGCTAAAAAGGAGTGGGCCCAATGATGTTATGGGGTCAACCATAAGGATTTTGCCATGCTCACATCAGTAGAACACATATATTTCAAAATCGTGGCCTATCACCTCAATCAAATAGTGAGGCCCAACGAGGTGACTACCATTTCTGCTCGAGCATGCACTACTCTAAGTAGGACATTTCTAGCAAACCTTCTACAACTAATCTATTTAGAGATCAAGAAAAATTTTAAAGAAAATAAACATGGAAGGAATACCCTACCTTTTCTATGCCTCATTCAGAAACTTTGCAAAAGGGTAAGGATCATCTGCTATGCAAATGACACAATCAGGCATTCTCCTTTGGCCTTGTGGTTTGAAATAATAAAAGGAAAGACACCTGCCATGACTAAAGAAGGGGAGTAATAGCCACCACCTCCACCACCTAGTGAAGAAACAACACTGAAGGCCCATGCAACCATTGAGCACTTGCGTGAAATTTGAGAACAACTCTTGTGTGGGTAGGAGCAACATGTAGGAATGAGTGATGGAGATCCATCTGTATATCAACTTATGATGAGTCATCTTAATGAGATGGCTTAGAAAATTAGCTAGATGGAAAGAGGTGGCCAAATATTCTCTGCCCAATGAATGTAGTTGCCCATTAGGTCAAATCCCAATGCCCAAGAGGTGATAGTGTCTTTATCTCAACACCATTTATTCTCAAAAATCTCTAGGAAGGATGCCTCCTTTTTGATATGGTTGGAGGAGGGAAAGAGGGCAATTGTACTAGTGATGTAGCACCAAGGGCATGAGATCACTACTAAAGTAGTCACTGGCCAAATCATTGAAATGCTTAATGCACTTGCAACATTTATACCAGATGTATCTACACTTCAAGATGTGTAGAAGTCTACAGGCATGCTTAGTAGAAGATTGACTACAACCCAACATGAAGAATTGCCAAATCGATTAGTAAGGACTAGGGAATTGATTTTGGATATCTTTGATTTTTTGGATAATATCACTACAACCTAGTCAGAGCTATTGGAAGCAAAGGGCAAGTGCATAATCTTGGAGGGGAAACTTGAAACAACTTAAGCATAGAACCAATGCTTGACCATAGAAGTTGCTAAACTACATGCTCATTTTGCTAATCTTGCACTCCTCAACCCAACAACAACTAGAGATGAAGCTTTTTAATAGCTACAAGAATGAATAAAACAAGCTAAGGAGAAAATGGTGATAATCATCTTCAACTAGTCTATAGTAGAAGCAAAAACCTCAGTTTAGAAGGACTTGGTTTAGATGTGCTAGGAAAATGAATTAGTAATCATGGAAATTCATCACCTATGCAATGTTGATACACAGAAGCAACAAATGGAAGATCTCATTCATTAATAGCTACAGTAAATACTAAGTTAAGGAAATTGGCTATGGAGAATCGAAATCTGTCTATGGAGAAAGTCTGAGCCTTCTGCTAGAAGTCTACCATTGGGATTACTGCCTAGAAAAATGAGGCCCTTATGTTTGAAAAAGTTAAAAATCAATATAGAGACCAAGTTGGCTTGCAGAAGGAAGTGAATGAGAAGCACATTCAAATGACTAGGGCAAAAGTAAAAAAAAACCCTCTAGCAACTCAAGCAAGGAAGAGAAGTGTGGAAACCCATCATTGATGGGATTGATGCCTATAATAGAACAGAGATTTGCCTAAAGGAGTTGCAGATTGAAGAAGTGATATAATACATGGAATTGGCCAACCTCTGCTATGCAAACTTGGCAATGCTAACAACTAGATGGTCATGGTTAGAACTTAAGAAGCAAGTGGCCAGCTTGTACTTACTGTACAAGGTTGAGTTCAAGCATCATAAAGACACCAAGAAAAAGCATGAGATAACAAACGCTAAATTCAAAGTTCGTAGGGCATGATTCACAAATCAATGATCAACTATCGAGAACTTGGCCAAGAGAATGAATGATTACTAGGAGCTGAAAGATGTAGTTAGAGCATTCAACATCAAGTGTAAAAAATTTGCTGCCTAGTTCATCAATGCTAAAGAGCTATTTCTAGTGATTCCTTATCCTTGGGAGGTGCTTGTTCTAACCCACATTGACAAAGCTTCTTGGACAGTGCATGATCCCAAAAGTAAGGAGAAGAAAATTGATGAGTGGCAAGGTACCCCTACACTCAACCATATGAAACGAGCGTAGCACGCACGATCCAGTCAAACTCCACAGACTAAATGCCTACACGTCCCATGGAACAATTGGGGTTAATCATTCGTTGTCTTCCCAGACTTACTTGTGGTTGTCATGGTGTATGGTTAAGTAAGTTTGAGGTATATGATTTTTTATAGCTTTTTATGTTTTTCTCCTATGCTATCGAGGTGAAGGATTGAGAAACTAACTAACTCTAACTAATGAGTAAGTCTAAATTAACTAGTTTCAGCATCCATTTCCACTTACCGTACACACCCTGAACTATGCAACTGTGGCTACCAAACGCTAATTGTTACTGGGATCACCACACGTAATGCATGTGCTCGAAGTGGTTGTACTGAGGTACTTAACTAGCCTAAACATAATGAGCAACTGATTCCTTGACTATCTGTACACATCCTTAGATGCTCGTAATCAAGGCATACTCATTCTGCATTCTAGGAGTTGAGGGTGAGAGAATCTAATTGCGATGAGCAGCAAATTCCTTGATTAGCTATACACATTCGTCAATGCTCGTAATCAAGTCATACTCATGCTACACTAGTGCAGGTAATAAATAATAGGTAAGAAATAACATGTAATAAATCCTATTCCATGCACTGCAAGGTTTATCCACAAAGCTCATCTTTATTGTCGTACACAACTTGCGTTCAGGCACAAAGCTACTTGAATAAAGATCCATTCACTTGGGGACTCCTACTGCGGGCACATGGAAAATATTCTATCTCTGGAGTGATCAATCTGCCAGAGTTTCCCTACTTTTAGCCTAGGATGGGAAATAAGGGGAGTGTCACCTCTTATTTATAGATTTGGCGGTGGACCATGATATCGTGTACGCGACATCGCAGGGGATGACGCGATATCATGGCTCATGCGAATCGCATCTCATCGTACCCCCATGACTGAATGAAAATTCATCCTCGAGTTCCTTACAATAATATCAGGAAGGTATGAAATTATTAAAGGGAATGGAACTAATAGGATGACATGTGAACAGATCATCATTACAAAACTTGACAAAATTGGTGTTCATGACAACAAGGGTGAACACCTTATTACAATGACATCAAGCCTCATTTGGCAGCTGAGAAAGAAAGAGAGATAGAAGTCTTGATGCTACCAACGCCAAGATTGCGCCTTTCGTTGTCCATCTGTAAGCACACCATCGATCTTGCTCCTTGCATAGCTACTTCAGCATTCCTCCATTCCAAGTGTTTGCTCCAGATCCAATCCATTTTTTGAATGATCACCATCTGCACACACAACACAATCTTATATTAGCAAGGGTAAATGAATCATCATGTAATTGATACCTTGTTTTGGTGTAAGTTCATTGGCTAGGTTGTGGTATGACTAATACGGATCTGGGGATATATGAATGATGACTACTGAAGGTGTAGGGGTTAGGAAGAAAATCAAAAATTTCGGGGCTAGGAGAAAATCGAAAAAATCAAGCCCCATACCCCCATGACTAATCGCAAACCTCCGGTAGNACAAACCCACATTCAAAGAGTCCGTAGGCTTTGGGAATGTCATTTGGAACAAGAGTTAAAGTCTTAACCACAAGCATTTACCAAGAAGAAAACAATGCATCAATCAAAATATATACACTAATGATACAACTGGCAATGAGGCCAACAATGGAGAGAAGGGTGGAGAGAAGAGAATGGAATGGAATCCCAAGAACAAGGTGGTGTACAACCCCTTGTGTGTTGAATGATTAATGTGACTTGGCAAGTCTCATTCCAACTCCAGCCTCAAACCAACCACATCTAGTGACTTCACATCAATGCATTCGGCCGAACCATCCACTTGGATAACAAGGATGCCTTCCGCAAGAGTCACCACCATTCTGACGAAAAAAAGGAGGGAATGGGAAGTGAGAAGAGCCTTAGTTAGACAGAACACTTTTGGTTCCATAACCAATGCTTGTAGCCCAAGTTTATTAGTCTAAGGGGTGTGCTTTGAATTCTCACTTTCTTTGTGTTTTTTTTTTGTTTTTTTTTTTTACACATGAGAACCACACCATGCAAAGACTTGATTATTTTTATTTTCTCAGCTTCCGATAATTGGGTAACATCGTAACAGCAAGAAAACTCAAGAAGAAAACATCCAAGCACCCAAGAGAATGGCCAACATAAAAGCATCAAGTTCCCTTGAAGTCACACCCTTTGCAATCCTTGAGGCCTTCCTTAGTTTGAAAAATACCCAGTCATCGATTCATTTAAGTCCTTATTAGAAGGGGACTATACATTTCCAAGCTAGGAGAGACCATAGAAACTGGTGGATGGATGGATGAAGATGTCTCATTGCCTACCATATCAAAAGAAACATACCTTAGTATCAACATTCTGACTTAAAGGTAAAAAGTAAACATTAGCAATCAATATGAAAATAGTTCATACCATTAGTCTGAACACTTACTGGATGACAAACTTATAGGGTGAATCACACACACATACATACAAAATAAAACAAGTATAACGATGTTGTAAAATAAAAATTAGAAAAGTTAAAGAAATTTGTAAAACAAAAATATGTAAGAAAAAAATGTTGTAAAACAAAAATCGAAAAATAACTGAGGGTCCCATATGATTAGCATAGGTGGCCATCTCCCCCATGACTGAGTGGAAAGGAAGAGATCCGAAATAATGAGCAAGGTTTCCTGCTGGTGGAGGTGTAACTTGTACTGGCTATTGCGGATTCACAAAAAGGTTTTGTTTGTTGTACATTAACCAATAACCTTTTATCTGGGCTATCAGGCTTATATATCATCATGGCTCCAGAGGGGAAGGTTGTATGAATAATATAAGGTCCTTCCCATAAGGTTTGAAACTTTGTACATTGCGGTACATGTGTGGGGTTCCAGTAAAGGACCTTATCTCCTGGTTGGTACCTAAACCTTTGGATCCTTAAGTCATGACACTGTTTACTGTGTGCCTTGTGCAACTCATTTAATGATAGTGCAACCAATCTATTCTCATCTAACATGTTCAAAGTTGCTAACCATTGTTTTTATGCTAGGTCGAGATCTAGGTGAAGTTCACAAACCATGGACAGTATACGGAGCTCATTCTATATGGGGAGTTTTGGTAGTTTCCCGTACACTAGCTCATAGGGAGAATGTCTTGTAGGGAGGCTCCAAGTGGAACGATAAGCCCAAAGAGCGTTGTTCAGTTTCGTGCTCCAGTCTTATCTAAATTTGCTAATTGTTCATGTTAATATTCTTGTAATCTCCCTATTAGTAACCTCAGCTTGACCATTAGCTTGGGAGTGGTAAGGTGTGGTCAATTTATGCTCAAGCCCTAAGCATTGCATCAGTTTGCAAAAGGTTGCACCCGTAAAATGTGTTCCATTATCAGAAATGAGTGCACATGGCACACCAAACCTATTAATGATTTGTTGTTGTATAAATCATGCAGCTGTAGATGATGTGCAGTCTATTACAGTGGCTTCTTTAGCCCATTTGGTTAAGTAATCAACAGAAATGATGATATATGCTTTTCTGTTGGACATTGGTATAATTGGCCCCATAAAATCTATTCCCCAGATATTGAAGGGTTCTAAAGGTTGAATCCATTGTTGTAGACCCTCCATTCTAGCAGTCATTCCACCATCACGTTGGCAGCACTCACAGGATTGGGTGAAAGGATGGGCATCCCGAAATAGTGTTGGCCAATAATATCCTGCAAGCAGGACCTTGGTAGCCATTCGTCTCCCAGCATAATGACCCCCACAAGGGCCCTCATGAGCATCCTGGAGAACTTTTAATTGATCTTGATTGGGCACACACCATCGAACCAAGCCATCAAGATAGACTTTATAAAGTTGTCCCTTAATTTCCATGAAGTACTTGGTTTTATGAAGAAACTGTTATTTCTTCCTAAAGTCCAACCTCTGTGGTATTTTTTGGGAAGTGAGATAAGTAAGAATGCTACTATACCAATTTATTTCCATGGGTTGATCATTTACTACACCAGAAAAGAGGGTTTCATCAAGAAAATGGTCAGATACAGCATATTCATCCTCTTTGTTGTCCTAACACAACCTAGATAGGTGATTGGCGACTACATTCTCAGTGCCTTTGCAGTCTACTATTGTTAAATCAAACTCCTAAAGAATTACCAACCAACGTATGATACATGGGCTAATCGTTGGCTTGTTCATAAGGAACCTAATTGCACTATGATTTATATGGATGTATACTTTGTAACCCAATACATAGTACCTAAATTTGTCCAGTGCAAACACTACAACCATTAATTCCTTTTCTATAGTCGTGTAGTTGATTTTTGCACCAATGATACTCTTACTGGCACAGTGGATGTAATAAGGTCATTTTTTTCATCTAATTGTGTCAGTATAGCTCCTAAGGCATAATTAGATGCATCGGTCATAATATGGAATAGCCTGGACCAGTCAGGGGCTTGTAGAATGGGGGTTTCTACAAGCCTCTATTTGAGGGTTTGGAATGCTTGTTCACATTCCCTGGTCCATTCGAATGGTGCATATTTTTTTGTTAATTCCACCAACGGTTTGGCAACTTTGGAGAAGTTCTCGATAAACCTCCTGTAGTATCCAGTGTGTCCAAGGAATGACCTAATGTCTTTAATAGTTTCTGGTTGTCGAGTAATTCCTTGGATGACTTTAATTTTTTCCGGATCCACCTCAATTCTTGATTGTGAAATTTTATGCCCTAGTATGACGCCTTCTTGAACCATCAAATGGCTCTTCTACCAATTGCGCTTTAGGTTAGTTTCAACACATCGTTTCAATACTTGCTCTAACCAGTCGAGGGCTTGATCAAAGCTTGTCCCATAAGTGGAGAAGTTATCCATGAATACTTCTACTCCGTTACCTATTTTCTATAGAAATATGCTTAGAACTAATAGTTGGAACATGGCAGGTGCATTGCATAAGCCAAAAGGCATTTGTTTGTATGCAAACGTTCCCCAAGGACTGGTGAATGTTGTTTTGGCTTGGTCTTCTGGTGCAATTCATATTTGGTTGTACCCACTATATCCATTTATAAAACTATAATAGCAATGCCCTACTATAGTTTCTAAGACTTGGTCAACAAATGGCAATGGGCAGTGATCTTTGAATGTTGCCATATTTAATAGCCTAAAATCTATACATACCCTCCATTTACCTTCTTTTTTTGGTATGATTACAAGAAGACTAACCCATTCGCTATCAGTGATAGGGTAAATGAACCCAGCCTTGAGAAGCTACTCTAGCTGCTCTTTCACTATTTGTTTTAACTTCGGGTTCAATCACCTCTGGGGTTGCTTGCGAGGTTTCATAGAGGGGTTTGTGTAAATCCTATGCTGGCATATCCTAGGATCTATTTCGGTTAGTTCAAGGTAACCAGGCAAAGGCTGTTGACCACTTGTTTATCACCTTTAGCAAACTTTCTTTTTGCTTGGGTGCGAGCTTTGCGTTGATCATCACCGGTTTTCCATTTTTAAGGGTCATGTATTCCAAACCGGTGGGCAACAGTTTTAAATATAGGGGCTCTTGGTTAAACTCCTTAGGAATCTCCAACTTTCCCCAATTAATGTTTTTTGAGTTAAGGGCTAGAATTTGGCAACGAACTTACTCTAATACATCTGTACTTTTAATGTAAGCACTAGTTATTCCCTCAGCTAGTTCCATGTAGGTTGTCGAGTTTTTCTCTTTATCAGCCATCAGCCACTGGGTGTTTTCTTGTTGTGTGGCTGCCACATATAGGCACTTTTGTATGTCAATATCCCATGCACACCAATTGCATGCAGGCAATGTTAAACTTCTAAGCACCCATGGTTTCTACACGCAATGACACCATGTGTCACTATATGTGATGCATGGAATTCTTTTCCTCTCAATTTTTTAAAAAATATTTGTCTTGGATATTTCTAGGGAAAGGTTGTGGATTCCTAGGCATGCATCGATTGTATTCAACCATGCCCTTCCCATTATAATTGGGAAATCCCCTTTGTCATTTTTTATTTGGATCACTAAAAAATCAGCTGGATATGACCAACCACCCACAGTGGTAACAATGTCTTGAACCTGTCCCAAAGGAATAGTGATGGATTGGTTAGCCAGCTCTAAGTGAATATTGCTCTTCTTGAGTGGAGGCAGGTTTCAAGTTTTATACAGTTCTTGTGAGATTAAGTTGACCCCAGAACCTGAGTCAAGGAGAGCCTTATGAGGTTCATTCCTAGTGACTTGGAGGTAAACTAGGGGGACTCTCGAATCCGATAATTTCTTTGGAAGGTGGCCGACCTTGATCCAGTCAGTTACTGTATGTGTTAACATAACTGTATGCATTGGGCACGATTTCTCTATTGAAGGGTTTCCCAAAACCTTATTTGGTATGGAGGTGTTTAGATGCTCAATCGCTTGTGAAGGCGAGGGTTTGATTGGATTGTTGGTCCTAAGGAAAGGTCTTTTTGGTGTATGATTATTAGAACCAACTAAGAATTGAGGATTGGGAGCCCTCGCAGTGTTGGGTTGTTGCGGTTGAGTGGGAATTACCCTAGGCTTTGTTGGAGTGGTTGGCAGTGGGGCTACTGGTGCAAGAGATGCGGATGGATTTGGAGGATAGTTTGGGTATGGAGTGTTTCCCGAAGGAGAAGGAGTCCTAAAATACTCCTGAACTTAGTAGTAATGTGAAGGGTTTATGTGACTCATAGAGTCACCTGGGGAAATTAACTACTGCCCATAATAGCCATAAGGATTAGGCTACCGGTAAGGGTACTGTTGTGTTGGTGGTGGCATTCCCCATGATTGTGGGTATTGCCAATACTGATGCTATCTGATGGATTGTGGTGGAGTTCCACTTGGATAATATGTTAAGGGTTGGTGGAACTACCTTGGGTTACCTTGTGAATAAGGTAACCTTCATGGTGTTTACCGTTGGTTAAGTCTTGGATTTAGTGCATACACCCCAGACTCTTGTAGATGTGAGATAATGGGGCAACATCCCTTAGGATGGTCATAATAGCAGATCTCACATCCACCATCATCATCTGTGTCAGAGTCCACAGCCACATCGGAGTTAGTGATTTTCCCCTTACCCTTGTTATGTGTAGGGCCTAAATCTCTCCACTTTTTCTTACCTTTGTCACTACTTTGTTCTACCTTAGACTCTTCTACAATTTTTAAGACAGTTTCAATTTTAGAGTCTAAGGAACTCCATACGTCTTTTACCTTAGCTACTATTTCTGTTATTAATTTTTCGATCAGCAAGGTTTTCCGGTTCACCAACTCTTCAATTGGTGACTCATCCTCTTCATCACAAAATTTCACTCCCTTCTTTCAAAGGGAGGGATTGTAGTTGTATTCTTCCACACTTTCCCTTTTTCATAGCTCACCTTTTTCTTTTTCTACTTGTTCCAACAAGCGATGAACTTCATGGGCTCTAAGTTGTGAGAGTCTCCCTTGGGCATAAGTTCCAAGGGTTCTTCTAGATTCATGCCTTAGCCCATCCACGATGTGGCAAAGTTGATCCCTCTGAGTGTACCCATGGCCCAGGAAATGATGTAACAGTGTGTAGTAGTGGGCCATGGCAGCATCCAAGGGTTCATGAGTACCTTGTTTCCATCCTTGGATCTGCTTATGCAAATTGAACACTCTAGAGTACATCTGATACTTTTCGTTAAACAATTCTAGCATCGTACTCCACCTCTTGATGGTTTCCGGTTCTAAGGACCGGTACTAGCTCTCTGCTTCTTTGGTGAGTGTCCTTGGGAACAACTTAAGTTTTTTCCACTCATTTTCTATATTCTGCAAGGCACAGGCATCGTGGAATGCTTGTAAATGATTTTGCGTATCAACATTGTATCCCCCTTCAAATCGTGGGATATTGTTCATGTCTAATCGTTTCATCTGACTATCTTTTAAATGCCTTGTGGGAATCCTAACTACCTCCGTTATGTCAAGCATACTTGGGGTTGCGAGTAGGGGCTCATCATGGTCATCTCTTTCATGATGCCTGTGATGTCTGTGTTGTTCCCTACTCTCCCTACGTCCTTGACCTTGTCCTCTCTCTAGACTTTCTCATCGAGGTCTCTCATTTTATCTACCTTTATCCTCACCTTTATGTTCATGATGGTTGCACCAAGATGTGGAAGGTGAGGGTGAGTGATGTGAAGAAGGGGAAGAAGAAGGGGAACCATCACCATGATGATGTTTCTTACCTTCTCCTTGGCTGCTATGGTCCCGATCGTGGTGATGATCTAAGTGCTCATCCTTAGCATGAGTGGTTTTTCCCTCTATGAACAGTTGGTGTTCACGGGCATTAGAACCATCGATATGTATCGTTGATTGTAGGTTTCGATACCCAACCTCCTCATCATCATTAGGAGGGGGAACATCGTTTGTTAAAGAACCCGTGATAAGGGGTTCCTCATCTTCTATTTTCTTAAGGACGTGCAGGACCTTGCCCTTCAATAGTGCATGTTGACTCTCCTGCCTTAAGTCCCTCATATGTTGGGCATCTGTGGGATAATAATTCCTCATGTCAAAATCTTCTACAACGTATTCAGCATATAGTTCTTGCATGTCAATCTGTGCCA
>MNCI01025069.1:56112-91369 GCA_015680685.1 Gnetum montanum
CCACCGCACAATAAGGCCCTGCAAAATCGTAACTGACGACCATCGCGGGAGAAGGCTCTGCAACTTCATCTGGCTCTGTTGTCGCGTGGTGTGATGTTCAATCATTGGAGGAGAAGGGTTTTTCTTAAAGAACAATGTGCTAAACATACTGTTCTAAATAGAGGGTTTCGATTGCCAGAGATTTTTGTGTTTTTTCCCCAAATTGGCTTAGGGCTTCCTGCGTTTTTTTTTTGAATCGTCTCTGCCATTGTCATTGATTACAGAACTATGGGCCAATGTTTTGTGGATCTGCATCTGGCAAATCTACAGGAACCTTCTGAACCGTTGTAGCCTGCACAATGGAAATCACTACGGCCTACAAAACTTAACAGCAAATCGGGGTTTCAACAAGGTGTGACTCCTTTCTCCGTGTATTTTGCAGATGAGGGTTTCGATTTTTTTTTTCAAAAGTAATGTCCCTGCGTTAGCAAAGATGTCTATCTATGCCAAGATGAATATCGCGCGGCGGGCGGTGTTAAACATTTTTCTGTGGCATGCGTTTTCCAGGGAAAACGCAGTCTTCCTTTACCTTCACTGATATTATCCTCATTCCCGTGATCAGCAGGTATACGGTGGACGTTGATCTTCCTTTCCTCTACATAATTTTCCAAAACGACGGAGGTGTTGTTGATTTTTATTTTATTTTTTTCTTTGCAAGGAGTTTCAAATGTTATCTTAAGGATATAACCGGGTTTAATCAACCAGGATCTCAACTTAGTGCTTTCCAAGTAAATAGCATACTTCCTTCCTTACTATAGTACTATCCTTTGATCTTTAATAAAGGAATAATCTGGCACTTTCATCTTACATCCAAAAGGCTTCAACATCAAATTATTTACCAGTGAATTACTCCTCTAAAAACACCCAACCCTCAACACTAAAGCTGTAATTTACTTGTAAATTAACAACCATAGATTCTTCCAATTTTTAATAAAATATTTCAACTGTTCCATGGAATGGCCAAATGTTTCAACAGTTATAGGACTAGTTAGAGATTAGTTAGTTAGTTAATTTAGATTAGTCATTAAATTACTTTGTCTCTCTTCAAAGCACAAAAGAACATAGAATATAAAATGATAAAAATCATATGCCTTGATTACACTTAACAATACCTTTGTACTTCACAAGTGTAATTAGGAAGAAAATGAATGACCTTAGGGAAAGATTCACTTCCTAAAAAACTAGCGCATTAGAAGTTAGGGAGTCCATGGAATTCAAACAAATTGCACGTGAATGATTTGTGATTTGTATGGTTGGATGTAGGGGTACCTCACCACTTATCAATAACATGTGTATTTTGCTAAATAGGTATGCGTTACATTTAACTCCTTGGGTTCCTAAGAACACTTTTAGCTGTGGTTATACAAAAGTAATAAGGGTTGAAACCTGCTTTGGGGAGGATCCACTTATATAATTGTTATATCTTATACCCGCCAAGCAATTCCACATCATCTTGAGTCTTCCAACAATAATAAACATCAATAAAAACTTTCCTTAACATTCAAACTATCTGTTCCAACAACATGAACTCATTACCCATCTCATTTGTCTTATCAACACTTCATGAACTTTCATAGCTTGAGATTCGTTCTTGATATACTTTCTATGTCAAATTTTTTAAAAAATATGCAACATTCCTAGTCTAAGATCTTTAGAACATGTTCCATAATTTTCAAACATTAAAAATAACTCATTTTTTATCATCAAAAATCAACAAAAATTGTGAAACTTCGATATTGGAGCCCATAAAAACTATATATATGCAAGGACTTTGTGAAATTTTCTCATTTCTCACTTTTGAACAAAGGAAGTTTTTATCATTTTTCTTCCATAATATAAGCTTTGACCTCCCAACTTCCAACCCTCATAACTCCACACTCAAATCTTCGATTTTCATGATTCTTAACCTTGGTTGATCATGAAGCTCTCAACTTAGTTACGGAGTGTGCTTAGTGTGATATAATAAAAATTAGAGTTATAATTTTCAAATGCCTAGAATTCATTATTTTTGCAAGTATGAGGGGAGAATTGAAAATGTTTAATATGAATTAATCGCATTAACACTAGAAACACTTAAATAATCCTCTTAGTGAGTCATGCTAACTATTATGAGCCATAAACAAGAAGAAAATGGACAACTGTAAGGGGTTATAAGGAAATTAATGCTTATGGGGTTTCCTTTTGGAAAATTTTCTAACTCTGTAATCACAATGAGCTAAGAATTTATTTGATTAAGGATATGAGAAAGAAAAGTAGTTACACAAATCAAAGTAAATATTTTAATAGTTCTTCAAGACTTAATGACTATAGATGGTCTCAAAGAGAGGAGCAACTGAAGGACTCTCACAACTTGTAAGGAAAAGACCAAGAGGTTAAGGAAGAAACTAAACAGGAGAGCAAGATCCAAAACATGTAGAGAAGGAAGCCTAATCCTTCAACATCCATTAGGAAACTCTTGCTACCAAACATTTGGTTCAAGTGGAGGTGGAGGATCCATAAGCACAATGACAATGATTCACTCTATCATTGGAATGCCTCTAGATCATCCAAGAGAAGTTAATCCTGACTTTAGTGATTGTGGAGATGAACTTTGGCCCATTTGTAGAATTTATTCCAAAAGAGGTAAGGACATAGCTCCAAGTGTCACTGCTATGGTCTATACTTTTAGACAGTGGAAAATGGTATTTAGGGAACACCTACCAATTCTAGCATAATAAAGAAGAAGATGCTATAATAAACATCAAAGGAGTCTTCATTTCATATTCACTAAAGGTGATAGTTAAAGCCCTAAACATGCCCAATGAAGGGGCAAAAGTAGCACATCTATCTACAAGATCAGATACAAAAACCAGAAAACTATGGCTAAAAAGGACATATGACAAAGAGGAAAAGAAGTACAACGAGTTAACTCTAGAGGAAAGAATTTATTTTAAAATTGGCACATATCACTTATTTTCCACCAAAATGCTAAATAGGCTATCCACAAGAAAGTGTAATCCTGATGGAAAAATATAATACAAACCTTGCACAACTCTATTTCATGGAGATCCAGAGGCAATTTAAAGAAAAGAAGGTAGGAAAGCTAACAATTCCATTTCCTTACCTATTCAGGAAGTTATGTAAACATGCTAAAATCTTGGGATACACTAATAATGTCCTAAAGAAAGCTCAGAATGATTTGTATGCTAAAATGCTCAAGCCAGCATCACTAAAGAAAGATCATGTGGAAGAACGAAACAACATTGGGGAAACCACACAGATTACTAAGCAACAACAAGAAGTAAGACCTAGTGATTAGTAGTAAGAGCAATAGAAACAATAATAGAAAGAACAATAGTAGCAACAAGTTCCACCATCACTACCACAGGGTTATAGCCCATCCATGAGTCATCTACAATAAATCATAGAGAGCATTAATTGGGGAATGCATGAGGAGGCCAACCTCTACAAAGTGATTGGTAGTGCCATTTAGCCAACAATTTTCACAAATCTTGCAAGTGGACAAATATCCTTAAAATTAGGAGGAGCGAACCAATGGTCACAAAAAACCTTTAGGAATGTTGCATCATTTCAAGTAGTGCTTGAAACTAGAGAAGGAGCCACAATTGTGGTTATGCAACACCAAGATATAATAGGAGCTAGAGAAGTGATCATGAATCCTTTAATGTACCTGTTGTGTTGCCAACTGATCTAACTAGAGTTAGGGATGCTAAAATGTTAGTTAGTACCTCAATGACTCCTACTAATCATGAGGATGTGTTGGATAAAATACTACATAGTGGGTAAGTAATGACAACTCTTTTCACATTCCAAGTAATGTCACTCTAGTGTAGTTATAACTTATCATAATAAAGGATAATCTGGTCATGGCATAAACTAGGGTAGAGCATGTAGAAGTTGAAATTATTAGACTACAAGAAGAGATCACAATCCTAAGGGTTGAATTCAGTGATCCAACATAGTATGTTGCACCAAACTAGCTAAAACAAATGAATCTCTTGATAGAGAAAAATAAGTAGATAGTAGATGAGAGGGAGAAAGTGGTTTGGAATGCTTCAATGGTGGAAGCACATGCATATGCACATGCTAAGGCACTCACTGTAGCATAGGAGGAGAATAAATAACTTATTGCAATAACACTAGATTGTCCAATATTAAGAAGTAGAAGAACATCCTGGAGGAGAGCATCCATTAGGTCAAAGAAAAAATGATGAGGGTCAACCAAGATATGAGCTACTTAACAAGAGAAAGCATGACCCTGTCATTAGAGGAGGTATGCACAATTAGACAAAAATTTACTATTGAAATCGGCACATGGAAAAATAAACCTAAGAAGCATGAAAGGCTTAAAGAATACTTCCACGACCAAGTGGCGATGTATAAGAAAATTAATGATAAGGAGATCCAGATGGCTAGAGCCAAGATCTATTTCATATTAGTACGAAATTTAAACTAGCAGTCCATCTTGAATGGTTATGCTCATGTCCACCAAGAAGAAGTCAAAAATAAAGACCTAAAAATAGAGAACATGAAAGAATACATGGGGTTAGCTAACCTTCACTATGCTAACTTGGCCATGTTAATAGTAGGAAATCCTCAAAATGAGCTTGAACACTAAGTAGCAACTACGTATGCATTCTGTGAAAAAGAGTTTGCGCATCAAAAAGATGCTCTATAGAAACTTCAAGTAATCAACTTTGAACTAGAATAAGTTAAGGATGGTGACTAAGGGAAAAAATATGTTGTAGCAAACCTAGCTAGAAAAATGTTTGACTATCATGAGTTATGAGCCAAGGCTAGAGCATTTGAAGAGGAGAGAAGGTAGTTCACAGTATGGTATGTTAAGGTTGATTAAATGTTTCCACAGTTTCCATGTCCATGGAATGTACTAGCTCCATCACCCATTGCACAATAGGCATGGATGGTACATGACCCAAGAATGGAGGAGGAGAAACTTTAGGTGCTCCTAAACAAATACAAATTTTAGAAGCCCAATGACAAGGGGAAGCAACCAATGGAGGAGCCACCACCATCAAGAACTACATAAGCTACATCATGCCTCATCTAGTTTCTTGTTTCAATTTTTTCATGTCATGTCTTGTGTCATTTTTGTAAAACACCACTACAACATTTAATGTCATGTATATAGTTAGTTAGTTAGTCAATCATGTAAATTTATCTTCCAATTTTATAAGAGACTCTATCCTCATTTTGTTTTAACTTGAGGACGAATTTTTAGTTAGTCACAAGGGTATGCTAAATAAAATTCTGAATGGACTACGATATCATAGTTCTAATATTGTCACTCTAGCTATTTCATTGTATATGTGATATCGTGGGATGTCTGCCAACCTATAAATACAAGCACTTAGGCACATAGATCAAAAATAGATTTTAGTCCATAGTAACAAAACTCTTTAAGTTTGTTTTTGTGAATTTACTCTTAAGTACTTAGAAGTGTGAATGTCCATAGTGTAGTGTGCCTTAGTGAATAAAGTCTTTATTGAAACATCTTATCCTTGGATGCAATTGTGACCAGCAATAAAGATCGAGCTATTTCATACTATTGTAGCATTCTCCTAGTTTACTGCTTTACTTAGGATAATGTTTACTACTTTTACTTAGACTACTAATTACTACTATCTTAGCTATATTTTACTATTTCATGCACTTTACTTTTACTTTTGTTAGTATGTGGAATGGATACAACTAATGTCGAGTGTAAAGTGTGATCGTTTGGTAACCTAGTAGTATTATCACTTGGTTCACCCAGTAGCGAGGTACTTGGTAATCCTAGTAACAATTACACAAGCCTAGGATGTGTACAAAAAATCAAGACTATATATCCATCACCTTAGGATAGAAGAGATTTGTTTACTATTTTACTTAGAATTAGAAACTACTTTCACTTTACCATATTTTCTTGGAAAAATGGCCTATCAACATCAACATATCATATACCTCACTGTGAGATAAACCATACAGGTAGACTAGAATAGCTCCATGTGGGAAGACAACAGTCTCAAACTTAAATCAATTACTATTATATTCACATTGCCTCGTCCATGGATATGATCTAGTCATGCGTGAACACCTATGAATTATATGATTGGGTGTTTGATTACTCCATCACTCATCAGAAGGGATCCTACTTTTATCCAATCTATAACTGCATAAAAACATTTTGGGATCTTTCATTTGAATGTAGCTTATTAGATATTTTTTGGGTAGTTTTAGAAAATTTTATAGCCATAAACACCTACAATTATTTGACTAGACTGTTAAACCTAAAAAATAGACTTTGCCAAGGCTTACGCTTAGAACCACTTAAGTTGTTATCTACTTGTAAGTTTATAACTTTTGTGACATTACATTGCTAGAGCTATAGAGGTATTTCACCTAGCATAGATGGTGCAAGTGGTAAGGTAGTGGAAGTATGAGGTGCATGATGTTGTTGAGGGTAATGAAAAGTATATGTGCAAGGAGATTCAGCATGAGAAGTAACAATTCAATGATATTTAAGAGTATAGTAATGATGGGAAGAAATGTGGGTTGTGGAGCCACTTGTTAACACACATTGTTGAACATAATAGTCATATGGATCTAGTTGATGATAAGGATACTATTACCTTGGTGATGACATTCCCATGACTATGGGTTTTACAATTGATGATAGTAATCCTGAGGTTGAGGTAACATCCACTTGAATATTACTGTTATTAGTGGAACTGTTGCTAATAGCTAACTCAAGAATAAGACAACCTTCTAGGTGGTTATCTCTTAAATATTTTTGTATTTAAGGCATAAATCCTAGATTCTTGTAAGTATAACATAATTAATCAACATCCCTTAGGGTTATCATATTAGCAAATTTCACATATTTTATTATCTATATCTAAATATGCAACATCTTCTGCTACTATAGCCTTACCTTTTTAATGATGATAGTTCAATATTGGGTCCTTCTTCTTTCTCTTATTCTTATTCTTACTCCCCTACTCTATTTTCTCCTTCATGATTTTGAGTTTCATTTGGAACTTCTCATCTAGAGAGTCCTACATCTTGTTCACCATGGCTAATATTTCAATGATAGAATTTTGAATCAATAATATCTTTCTTTGCATAACCTTCTCTAATGATGCTTCTTTCTATAGTTCACAAAGACATATCTCCTTTTTATTGATGAAAGGATTTTTGCTGCATTTCTTTATACTTTCTCGCTTCATTAATTCCCCTTCTTCCTTTGCTACATAGTTAATGAGTCTTTTGATCTAATGGACCCTCATTTTCTACATTCTTCCTTAGGCATAAACCCCAAGAGTCTCTCTAGTCTTATTTTTTAGTCCATCTATGATATGACAAAGTTACTTCCTCTGAGAGAAACCATGGCTTGGATATTGATGTAGTAGCGAATAGTACCTATCCAAGGCTGCATCGAGAGATTCATGGTTGTCTTTTTTCTAATCTTGAATCTACTTCCTCAAATTGGGTACTTTAGATTATGTTTGATATTTTTCATTGAACAACTCTAGCTTAGCATTCCATCTATGAATAGATTCTAGTTTCAAGGATTGGTGCCAACTCTCAGCTTCCTTTATGAATGTCTTGAGAAATAACTTAAGTTTCTACTATTCATTTTCTATATTTCACAAGGCACAAGCAACAAGGCTTGTAGATGGTGCTACAAATCAGCATTGTAACCTTTTTCAAATTTATGGATATTAAGCCATTAAATCTAGCTAGCCCTTTGATGCCTAGTGGGAATGTAAACTACCTTAGAGATATTGATCATGCTCCTTGTAGTATGTAGTAGTTCATCATATTCATCTCATTCATCATTGATGAGCAGTGAGGTACCCCTACACCCAACCATACAAATCACTAAGCATTCACACACAATCTTGTTGAATTCCATGGACTCTATGTCTTCCAGTACACTAGCCTCTAGGAAGTGAACTTTTCCCTAACAATCATTCATTATCTTCCCAATTACACTTGTGATGCACAAAGGTATAGTTAAGTGTAATTGAGACATATGATTTTTATTATTTTATGTTTTATGCTCTTGGTCCTTTAAAATAGAGAAATGAAGTAATTTAATAGCTAATTTAATCTAACTAATTAATTAATTTCTAACTAATCCTAACATAAGCATCCAATCTTACTTTTCGTACACATCCTAAACCCACATATCCACTACTAGGATTACCAAGCACTATGCTACTAGGCAAACTAGGCAATGAAACTACTGGGATTACCAAGAAAATACATGTTTATGCTTGAAGCAATCGTACTTATGTGTTTAATCTATTTACCTTAATTAATTAATCAATTGAGGTCCAATTTATCTTTATTAATTACATAATTAATGAAAACTATAAATGGAGAAATAAATCATCATTCTATTCCAAGTGCTGCAAGGTTTGATCAAAAAGCTCATATTTATTACCATTCACACTGGTGTGTTTAGGTATAAGAATGCTCAAATAAAGGTTTGTACACTTTTTTACTCCTGCTATGGGCACTCAGAGAAATATTCTAACTCTTAAATGAAAAAACTGCTAGAGCTCTACTACAATTATGACTTGACTTTCATAAACATAACTAGTGAGCATGTATTTATAGACTTTATTGTGGAGCTACATTGATGGGGCCCAATAGATGTAGCAAATGCTACATTGATGTGGCCTTGTCAATTGGGCAACATCATGTAGATGGGGCGACATCGACATGGGTCCAAAAACGAAGACATGTCAAAAGGAGCCCATCGATGTGACACTTTGATAATTCATCATACCCCCATGACTGAATGAAAAATTGTCCTCAAGTTCCTTTACAAAATTGGGAAGGTATGGGATTATTGACTAACTCCTAATGGAACAAAATTGAGTGCCCAAGTGTACAAATAAACAACATTGAACACCATGAACTGACTACTCAAAACTGGACAACACATTCTTTGATGGCATGAAGGTGGTTGAGGAGATCAAATAGTCCTAGATAGTGGAAGCTCCTAAATTTTTGAAGGACCTTCACCAGCTTTAGGTACACATAATGGCTAAGGCATCTGTGGCTATCCTACTGCAACTGCTACCTTTAGAGGAAGGCAAAAGGCATTTAGTAATGCTTTCATCTTCTTCTTCTTTCTCCAGGGATCATTCATAGTTCATGCAGCAAGGAGAATGTGGGCTAGAATGGTGATAGTTCACAAATAAGGAAATACTGGAAACAACTTCTTAACATTGATAAAATAGGCAGTGAATTGTTTGCATTCGACATCGAATGCGCTAACTAGGTTTTCTAGCTCTTGGTAGTCATTCATTCTTTTAGTCAAGTTCTCAATAGTAGATCTTTAATTAGTGTATTTTCCCTTGAAAACCTTGACTTTAGTGTTTGTCACTACAAGCTTTTTCTTAGTGTCCTTGTGGTGCTTAAACTTGGCCTCATACAATAAGTACAAGCTGGCCACTTGCTTCTCTAATTCTGACTACAACCATTTGGCAGTTAACATAGCTAGGCTCACATATTGAAGATTGGCAAGCTCCATATATTAGATCATTTCCTCTATCTGCAACTTGTTTAGGAAAATTTTTGCTTTATTGTACTAATCAATCCCATCAATGATGAGCTACCATAATTCGCATCCATGTTGGCGTTGCTAGAGTGTCCTGTTCACCTTTGCCTTCTCCACTTGGATATTTTTTTCATTTATTTATTTTTGTAAATTGATCTAGCCTCTATAGTAATCCTTGGCTCTCTCAAATTTGAGAGCCTTTGATTTTTAGATGGCTACCTCTATTGCAATATTTTGGTAAAGGGCACAAACCTCTTTCATGGAGAGGTTTTTGTTCTCAGCTACCAATCTCCTTAGCTTTGGCTAGTTTCTCTTGCTGTTGATGGATAAAGTTTGTTAATTATCATTTATTCTTATCAACATTTTATGGGAAATGATCCTCTGTGGTTAGTTGCACATTCTTCTGGTGGGTCAGATTCAAGGCCTTTTGAATTTTTTGTTGGGTAGCCTCTACCAAGGATCGGTAGAACACTACGATCTCCATCACATCCTCAACCCCTTTTAGTCTAGTATGAAGCTATTCAAGAGCCTCATCTCTTGTCAATGCTAGGTTGAGAAATGTAGGGTTGGAAATTTGGTCCCTTAATTTAGTAACTTCAGTAGCTAGGCATTCATTCAACTCATTGGCTATTTCGAGTTGCCCTTCCAAGATAATGTTTTGTTCCCCTGGCTCTAGAAGCTTTGACTAGGTTGTAGTAATACTATTTAGAAGATCAAAGACATCTAGAAGTGGTTGCCCAATTTCTACTAGTTAGTCCAGTAGTTGCTCATGTTTTACTATGCTCAATCTATCGCTTATGATCCCTATAAATGTTTGCACATCTTTAAGTACAATGACATTTGGTATGGATGTCACATGTGCATTGAGTGTTTTAGTAATTCTGTCAACAACCACCTCAACTATTGTTTCCTGTCCTTAGTGAAGCATCACTAGTACTATCGCCACCTCACCTTTCTCTAAGGACACTGCGAAGGTCATAGCATTCCAAAAAATATCTGGGAGTGGCTATTATTCTGCAAGAGATACCATTACCTCTCTAGCACTCGGAGATGACCTCAGGGACAACTACATTTGTTGGGATGAGAAAATGAATCCACCTTCTTCCATCAAGCTGACTATTCAAACCACCTTATTTAGGTGACTTATTACTAGCCAGTACATAGATAGGTCTCCACCACTCATGCATGGTTGTTGCTCTTGCTTGTTCAGGAGCCATTCTTGGTACTCATGCAACTATTGGGATGTTGTAGCAACATGTGGCATAATTTTTTAAGTGGAAAGTGGAGGTGGCGACTATTGCTCCTCCTCTTGAATAGTTGTTGCAAGTGTCTTATCCTTTATCATCTTCATCCAATTAGTAGTTGGAGCGTGCTAGACAACATCATTCATATAGCAGACTATCCCTTTCATTCGATAGAGTTTTCTAATGAGGCATGGGAAGGGAAGTGTCTTTCTTCCTCAATCATTTTCCTTAAACCACTTCTCTATCTCTAGATAGATTAGATGTGGAAGGTTGATGGGAAATCTCTTACTTAGAGAAGCACATGCATGGGTAGAAAAAGTGATGATCTTGTTAGGCCTCACCATGGGATTTAGGTGAAAGGCCACAATATTATAGTGAATTCTTTTTGCTGGTGTGACTACACTAGCCTCCTTGTGGTTAACGCCATAGCATTGTTGCATCCATTGGTTTTTCATGTTGGGGTCCACCTACATTGGAATCTCGGTGAGATTCATCCTAGTTTCTGACAATCCAAGTGCTTCAATAATGGGTGGCACTGAGTAGGACACTAAGATGTTTGTGATTTTGATCATTGAACTAGCCTACCTATTATTCGAAAATAAGAATGTCTCTCCCATGTACTAGTTCCCACTAGAAGTGATGATTGGCCACATGGAAGAGGCCAGTTGGTTTTGTACATCTTTAGGTGCTTGCTCTAGGAAATAGCAAAAATTTAACTCCTAGAGCATAATTTTTGGGACCTTCCTTGATTTGATTTGATTTAGGCAAGCTTTTGTCAAGGTCACTTGAAGGTCTACTTATTGAGTTAGTGCCTCACCTCAGTGGGAATGTTCTATTTCCATTGTTGATTTTGGAATCTAACGAACAAATTCCACTTCAGCCTCTTTTCTAAGAGGACCTATGACATGGGTTGCAATTGGTTCTTCCTAGGCCTATTCTTGGCCCCTTCTCATTCTTGGTTGTTTCTCCCTTGGTTGAGATGGTCCTCCTTCTTGCGTGTGTTTGTCTTTTGATGCCATTTGCAGTCACAACACATTTGCAAATTAGTAGATATAATGTATAACTTTGAATATTTGGATACCTAATCTCGTTAGTTAGTTACACTTTGGCTATGGTTGGACCATGGTAGATTTATTATTATATTATTATTTTATTAATTAATTTTTATTATAAGTATCTCTGTAGCTTGTTGGAAGGGTTTAACTTTGGTAATTTTTAGTCTAAATGTTGATTTCTTAGTTAAACTTTGTGGGAGTTAGAAAAATGGTGAAAATTTTTCTATCAAAGATGGCACATTTGTGGCCCCCATGACTAAGAGCTTACCTCTTGTAGCTATAGGGTTGAACAATAGAGTGATTTGGATAAATCATTAGGAAGTTATGGGCTCTGAAAATTTAAAAATCTCCCTTGATGTTTGTGAGAAAATGTAAACATTTCTAAGGGGGGTCATGCATAATTATACTATTTTTGTGCTACGTCAACAAGGCCATGTATACAAGGCCTCATATATGCATGGGCTCCATCGACGGGACCTCATTTATGAGGTCCTTAAACAAAATTTTCAAATGTGAATATTTAAGAAAATATAAGGAATTTTTGAATGAATTTGGGGTCCATGGAGTCCCAAAAAAGACAAGAATATAATGAAATCATTGAAGAGGGTCTTTGAAAGCTTAAAAATTCAAAAATTTAATCGAGAATGTGTGAATTAAAGAAAATATTCAAATGAGCACATGGTCAGATGTAGAAGATGGGTGTACAAAAGATTCTGATTGTAAGAATGCCTAAGGGTAAGGTGCCTAATGAATCCAACCAAGAGATATGCAAGTGGATCCTCCTCATAGTAGGCACATGTCTTATTTTCCCTTGAATAACCTTAGCCTAAGGAGTCTACAGGTCCCATAGGTAATTAATGGTTGATGGAAGTTAAGGGCCAAAACCTAAAAGATTCTACCAAAGAATTCAAGTATGTCAGACAAAGACACCAAACAAGAACATCGACACTAGTAGTGAGGTGAGTTACGGGAAGCATGGACAAATGATGAAGAAGGTGGAATGGAATTCTGAATTGACATCATAATAAGTCCCTTATGGATTTTTGTTTAGATGACCTAAGAAGATCCATCCTTAGTCTATACCAAAACCAACTACTTTTAGTGACTTTGCATCACCACTCCAAGACTATTCCACCCCCTGAAGACACAAGAGTGCTTCCATAGAACAACCATCATTCCTATAGATGAAGAAAAAAGAAGTAGGAAGTGAGAGAGGGCCTTAGTTAGAGGGGACCTTTAGGCATGGATAACATGTCTTTCTAGTTTCATAAGAATTTCTTGTATCCCATTTATTTGTCTAAGGGATGTGCTTTGAATCTCCATCATGTTTTTTTTTTCTTTTATTTTGTTTTTTTTTCTTTTTGGATGGGAACCACACCATGCATAGACTTATTCAACTTCTTTTTATTAGTTAACATGGTATGGTAGGAAGCCTATGTAAACACTCATGCACCTAAGCAAGTAAAAGAGTACAAAGAGTATTGAGTCCCCTTGAAGTCACACCCTGTGCAAACCTTTGAATACTTCCCAATTTTGGTAACTACCAAGGTCATAGATTTATTAAAAGCTTATTTAACAAAAGGGACCTCAAATTTCTAAAACAAGGAAAACCGTAGAGTTTGTGAATGGGTGGATGTCGTGGCCTCACTACTTGTTCCAAGAAAAAGAAACAATGTCTTAGCCATTGGTACAAAAATTCAAAAATAGAAACCAAGCATTAGCAAACAAAACATTAAGCACAAACCACCATTAGAAACAGCTACCACACTACTGTCCTATTGGCATAAAGCACATTTATTAACAAAAAATTTCAAAATCACACTAAAATAAAGTCTAATATATAAGAAAATATAAAATATTCAAGAAAAATTTAAATGTACTAACAATGGTGTAAAAAAAAATGAAGTTAAATAGAAAAAAGTTTCAAAATAAAAAAAGGATATAAAATAAATACTTTGCAAAAAAATAGAAAAACTGAGCCACATATATGATTAGCATGGATGGCCATCTCTCCCATGACTGAGTTAGAAGAAGGAGATCCATAAAATTGAGCATGGTTGTTCATCTGTTGAGGTATTTGTTGCACTAGCTTGCTTGGGCTCATGGAAAGGCTTTATATATTGGATGTTGACCAATTACCTTTTTTTTTGGACTTTCAAGTTTGTATATGATCGTGGCCCTAGAAGGAAAAGTTTCATCAATTATATAAGGCCCCTATCACAATGTTTGGAATTTGGTTTGTTGAGGTATGTGTGTGGGATTCTAATAGAGAACCTTATCTCCTAGTTGAAATTTCTTTTTCCATATTCTAAGATCATGATGTGGTTTTTTGAATGCCTTATGCACTTCATTCAAAGATAGGGCCACCAATTGATTTTCATGTAGCACATTTAAGTTAATAAATCTTTCTTTTTGTGCCAAACTTAGTCAAGGTCTAGGTCACATGCTACTGAGAGTGTATGAAGCTCGAATTGAATTGCGACCATTGGAAGTTTTTCATACATCAACTTGTAGGGAGAGTAGCCAATAGGGAGTTTCCATGTTGAGCAGTAGGCCTAAAGGGCATCATTAAGTTTTGTGCTCTAGTATCTCCTATATTTGCTAATAGTTCTTGTTATAATCTTTGTGATCTCCCTGTTAGTCACCTTTGCTTGACCATTGGCTTTGGGGGGGGGGGGGGGGGGGGGGGTGTGTTTGATAGGATGTTGTTAATTTATGTTCAACCCCTAAGCATTGCATGATTTTTCAAAACATAGCACATATAAATTGGGTTTTGTTATTATAAATCAATGCATGTGGCACCCTAAACATATGCACAACATTTTATTGTACAAATCAAGAAGCAATGGATGATGCACAGTCAGTGACTGCTACTGCTTCTACCCATTTGGTACAGTAGTCAATGGTGATGATTATATATACCTTCTTATTGAACATGGATGTGATGGGATCTATAAAATATATGCCCCATATGTCAAAGGGATCTAGTGGTTAAATCCACTATTTAGGATCCTCCATACGTGCAATGATCCCACCATCTCATTGACAATGCCTATAGGATCAAGAAAATTAATGAACATCCCTAAAGATTGTGGGCCAATAGTATCTTTCAATTAGGATTTTTATGATCATGCATCTCCCAGCATGGTGGCCTCTCCAACAACCTTTTTAAGCATCTTGGAGAACATGGAATTGATCTACATTAGGTACACACCAATGAACTAGGCCATCGACACACACCTTGTAAAGGTGTTCATTTTTTTCCATGAAGTTCCTAGCCCAATGAAGGAATTGTTCTTTCTTTTTGTGATCCAAATCTTGTTTCATTTTCTAAGTGACAAGATAGGTGAGGATGCCATTATACCATTTAGGGTTAGTGGGCAATTGTTTGGTTCTAGCCTTGGCAAAGAGGAGTTCATCAGGAAACAAGTTAGATAGTGGGATTTTTTTCTCTTTGTTATCCCATCGCAACCAAGACAAGTCATCAGTAACCACATTCTTAGTTTCCTTTCGATCTACCATTATAAGATCCAATTCTTGCAAGATCACTAGCCATTGTATGACATGGGGGCTCACTATTGGCTTATTCATGAGGAAGCAAATGGCACTATGATTAGTATGCACAAGAAATTTATATGCAAGCACATAATACCTGAACGTTTCTAGAGCATACAACACTACCATACGTTCTTTTTCCATGGTGGTGTAATTCAATTATGCACCCAGAATTCTTTGACTTGCATAGTGGAAGTAATATGGAAGTTTCTTATCATCCAAATACATAAGCATGACACCTCAGATGAAATTAGATGCATCTATCATTATATGGAATGATTTGGACCAATTAGGTGCTTGTAGAATTGGAGTCTCTACAAGCTTCTACTTGAGGCTTTGGAATGCATTTTCACATTCCTTGGTTCAGATGAAGGGAGCATCTTTCTTTGTTAGCTCAATTGATAGTTTCGTGATCTTAGAGAAATTTTCTACGAATAGTCAATAGTAATTAGTGTATCCAAGGAATGACTAAACATCTTTTATAGTTTCTAGTTGATGAGTGATTCCTTGGATGATCCTTATTTTTTCATGGTCTACCTCGATCCCTTCCTACGAAATTCAATGTCCCAATACAATGCCTTATTGGACCATGAGATGGCTCTTTTGCCAATTGAGCTGCAGATTTTTTTTCCACACATCTTTTTAGTACTTGCTCAAGGTGGTTCAAGGCTTGCTCAAATGTAGCACTATAAGTGGAGAAGTCATCCATGGATATTTCTACTCTGCTACCTATTTTCTACTGAAAGATGCTTAAGATTAGATGTTGAAAAGTGGTAGGAGCATTGAATAGACCAAAAGGTATCTTGTGATATGCAAAGGTCCCCCATGGACTTGTGAATGTTTTTTTTGCTTAATATTTTGGTGCAATTTGGATTTGGTTATAGCCACTATAGCCATCTAGAAAAATATAATAGTAATGTCCAAATATGGTGTCTAACACCTGATCAACAAATGATAATGGAAAATGATCCTTGAATGTTGTCATGTTTAACAACATGAAGTTATACAAACGCAGCATTTGCCATCTCTCTTTAGTACTATCATGAGTGGACTGTTCCATTCACTATTCACAATGGGGTAGATGAACCCTACCTTATCTCCTCTTTGACAATTTGCTTTAATTTTGGGTTCAACTACCATTGTGGTTGCCTCCTTGGCTTCATGGATGGATTAGTGTTAATGCAGTGTTGGGATGTTCATGGATCAATTTTAGTGAGTTTAGGTTATAACCAGGAAAAGGCTATTGACCATTTTTTATCACTTTCAACAATTTTTCTTTCTGCTTGGGAGCAAGTTTGGCATTAAGTATGACCAACTTGCTATTTTGCAAGAATGCATATTCTAGGCTGGTAGATAGAGTTTTCAACTCTAAGGACTTTTCTTTGAAATTCTTAGGGATCGCCAACTCTCTCCAATTGGTAACAGTGTTTTCATCATTAGAGAGTTGGCGATGAACTTAATCTAGTTCGTCCATGCCTACAACATAAGTGCATGTCAAGCTCTCAACAGGTTACATGCACATTGTGGTGCTATCAAAATTAGTCGTCAACCATTGGGTGTTCTCTTCTTTTGTGGCTACTATGTATAGACATCTTTGAAAATCTACCTCTTATGCACACTACTTACATGCAGAAATAGATGTTTATTTCACAGACCAGAGTTTTTGCATGCAATTTCACCCTATATCACTATATGCATTGCATGGAACTTGTCTCTTCTTAATATTTTCAAATGCATTTTCCTTAGATATCTCTAGGGAAATATTTTTGATGCCCATTCTTGCATCAACAGTGCTTAGCCATGTTCTTTTCATAATGATTAGAAAGTCCCCCTTACAGTTCTTAACCTTGATTACTAAGAAATTGGCAAGATCAGATCACTTATAGACACAATGTCTTCTACCAGTTCCAATGGAATAGTAATGGACTAATCTGCTAGCTCCAATCTGATATTGCTATTCTTAAGAGGCAACAAGTTCTAGGCAGTATACATCTCATGAGAAATCAAGCTCACATTGAAACTTGAATCAAGAAGAGTTTTACATGATCCATTCCTAGTAATCTATAAATAGATAAGGGGACTTCCAAGATTAGCTAACTTCCTAGGAAGCTTAATAGCCCAGATCTAATCAGATACAACATGAGTAAGCATAACAGTATGGATTTTGGGTGGCATTTGGTGTGAAGGGAACCCAATGAAATGGTTTGCAAAGGATGAGGTAGGAGTAGGGCGACTAGCTGCCTAAGTCTATGAGGGCTTAGTAGGGTTGTTGGTTTGGAAGAATGATCTTTTAGGAGCATGAGGTTCTAAACCCCTTGGTTAATGAACTTGTTATAGATTAATGGCCCTGGTAGCATTACGTTGCTACAGCTGGGCTAGAAGTTCACCCTACATGGATGGAGTAGGTGATAGCTATTTTAAGGATGGAGGAACAAATGTCAAAATAGAAGGACGATAAGGATAAAATGTGGCATCCCTCCTAGAATGTGGGGAATGAGCTCTATAGTATTTAGAAGGGTAGTAGTGATGTTGGAAAGGAGAAATGTGATTAGAAGAGTCATGTGGAGATAGGGGTTGCTAAATGTAATACTCATTTGGATCTAGTTGCCTGTAAGGATATTGATGTCTTCATGGTGGCATCCCCCATGACTATGTTTGGCGCCACTAGTAATATTGATCATATAATTGTAGTGGAGTTCCACTTGGATAATATTGTTGTTGCTGATGGAATTACCTAGGATTGGATTAAGGATAAGATAATCTTCTGGGTGTTTGTCTTTTTTCTAGTCATGGATTTAGAGCATACACCCTAGACTCTTACAAGTGTGACAAAATGGGGCAATATCCCTTAGGATGTTCATATTGGTAGATGTCACACCCACCACCATCATCTGATTTAGTTTTTGCAACTTCATCTACTACAACAATTTTTTCCCTTACCCCATTGGTAGGCACGTTTAGCTTCTTTCTACTTTATATGGTCATGATCACTACTTTTCTATCTTGATTATTTTGTAATTTTTAGAGTAATTTGGAATTTTTCATTTAATGAATCTCATGTTTTACCTACCTTGGCTAAAATTTCAAACATATATTTTTGAATTGGCAAGATCTTTTTGTTCACCACCTCATCAAGTGCTAATTTCTTCTCATTGTCAGAAAATCAAACTTCCTTCTTTTTGATGGAAGGATCCCTATTGTATTCCTTAGCACTTTTGCATTTTCTCAACTCTCCTTCTTTTGCTACATGCTCAATTAGCCTTTGGATCTAATGAACTCTAAGTTCTTATAGTCTCCCTTGGTCATAGACCCCAAAAGTTCTCCTCATTTTTTATCAAAGTCCATTAATGATATGGAAAAGTTGTTCCCATTGAGAATAACCATGGCCAGGGCATCAATGTATGAGAGAATAGTATTTGTCCATGGTAGCATCCAAGAGTTCATGATTTTCTTACTTACATCCTTGGATCTACCTTCTCAGATTAAACACTCTGGATTATGTCTAATAGTTATAATTAAATAACTCTAGCATTCTACTCCACCTATAGATAGACTCTAGCTCCAAGAATTAGTACCAACTTTCTGCATCCTTGATGAGTGTCCTAGGAAATAGCTTTAATTTCTATCAATCATTTTTTATATTTTGTAACGCACAATCATCATGAAAAGTTTGAAGGTTTGTTTATGCATCAGAGTTATATCCCCCCTCAAATTTGGGAATATTGTTCATATCAAGTCTTCTAATTCAACTATCTTTCATAGGCCTGGTTGGAATTTTTATGGCCTCTATAGTATTTAGCATGCTTCAAGTTGCTAGCAAAGGCTCATCATCATCATTATTTCAATGACACCAAAGACATCCTCTGCTACCCCTTTGTTCATGGTGGGCTCAATAATCATTATTATTCTCTTGATGTTCCCCTTCATTATGATTATTCTTTCTACAACATTTATCAAAACTGGAAGAGGAAGAAGAAAAAGATGTAGATGATGAGGGTGAAGAGGGAGAAGGACTATAACCACCATGGTGTCTGCCAACTCCTCTACAATTGTCACAAGCACATTCATTAATTTTCTTATCATCTTGATGCTTGTTCGAGTCCCTATCTTGACTTCCATTTTTACCTAAATCTAAATTGTTGATACTAGACTGTAGATTCAGGGCTACATGCCCATCACCAATAAAAAACGGTGGAGAATATTCATGTTGAGAACCCCTAAGGGAAGGGTCCTCATTGTCATTTTAATTAAGCAAGAACAAGGGATTGGTTAATCATCTTCCCTTCATACGCTCATGGTGCTTCTTCTATTTTTATTCTCTCTTGTGTTGTGTTTCAATGGGATGGTAGTCCTAGTAATCATAATCATGCATAACGTACTCCTCTTGACGATCTTGGATGTCCAACCTCCTACGAATTTGAAGTAGCATCATGGGCACAAATCAATTGGGAGGCATGACAATGTTTCCTTTCATATCTCGCCATCACAGTTGTTCATCCTGATGTAGGGTGAAGGTGAAGTTAGGCACATACTCATCTAGATGAGTATACACCACCTTACATTCTTGAGGGACTAGTGGTTTAGTATCATCATGCCTGTGAGAAGAAGAAATTTTGCAATTCAAATAAAATATCAGTGTGCTTATGTGATTATATTTATTGTGAGAATGATTTTGATCTTAGGGTTCATCCAACGATGTTAATGATGTTCACTAGACCTAGATAGTGCATGTTTCAACAAAAAGAGTTCCCAGCAATGACACCAATGATGAGCAGTGAGGTATCTCTACACTTAACCATACAAATCACTAAGTGTTCACATGCAATCTAGTCAAATTCTGTGGACTCTATGTTTTCTAGTACACTAGCCTCTAGGAAGTGCACTTTGCCCTAATAGTGATTTGTTATCTTCCCAATTACACTTATGATGCATAAAGGTATGGTGAGGTGTAATCAAGGCATATGATCTTTATTACTTTATGTTTTATGCTTTGGGTGCTTTAAAATAGAGAAATGAAGTAATTTAATAGCTAATTTAATCTAACTAATAAATTAATCTCCAATTAATCCTAACATAAGCATCCAATTCCACTTTTGGTACACATCTTGAGCCCACATAACCACTATTGAGATTACCAAGCACTATGCTACTAGGTGAACCAAGCAATGATGCTACTGGGATTACCAAGTAAATGTGTGTTTATGGTTGAAGTAGTCATACTTATATGTTTAATCTATCTAGCTTAATTAATTAACCAATCAAGGTCTAATTTATCTTAATTAATTACATAATTAATGAAACTATAAATGCAAAAATAAATCATTAATTGATTCCAAGTGCTACAAGGTTTGATCAAAAGGCTCATCTTTATTTATAACAATTCTTAAATAAAGATCTATACACTTTCTAACTCTTGATACGAGCACCCAAAGAAATATTCTAACTCTCAAATGATAAAACTATAAGAGCTCTACTACAATTATGACTTGACTATCATAAACACATCTATTAAACACATATTTATAGACTTTATTATGGAGCTACATTGATGGGGCCCCATAGATGCAGAAAATACTACATCGGTGGGGCAACACCATGTAAACGAGGCCATGTCAACAAGGCCACATCAATGGAGGCCCGTTTATGCAACACTTTGATGATTCATCAATCATAAACCCTATCATTATTATGTATCCTATGATGTGGCATGCAATGTCTTCTATCTTGATGATGCCCTAAGTTTTCTTGTTATTGTCTATGTTCTCTTCTTCCATCACTATCATGGATTCTTCTATCACCTTCACCTTATATTTAATCATTTCCCCTTTGATTTTGGTCTTGTTACCCCTCATTAGAGCTAGATGATAAAGAGGATGGTGAAGAAGGAGAGCTACAAGAATTATGTTAGCTTATTCTTCTTCTTTGGTCCCTTGGTTGTTCTCTTACTTGATGACTAGGAGACCTTGGCCTTGAGGTCCCCTTGGTTCTGGGTTTGGCTCTCCCATTACCTTAGTTTCTTGCCAAGATGAAATGTAGCCACTAGTACATTATGTTATCTTCATCAAAGAAATGAGAACCTTGACATTAAGATCATCCTAATGGATATTTAATGTCCTTCTTTTATAACTATGATGTTAGTGTGATCAAACCCCTTTTGCTCTTGGAGGCTTTATGGTGAGTCTCCATGAGTTTGTCTTTTCAAAGCTAGGCCTCTATAGGTTGGTGATCTATAGAAAGGTGATCTATTACTTGGTACTTCAGGACTATTTCTTTAAGCCCTAGTTTTATCAATGCTACCATGAATATTAGTGAAATGGTACAATCATGTGGCAACATCATGTGGACACAAAATAGACCAATGTAACATATCTCCAATGATGGGATCTTTCCATAGAGTTTTGGCATGTTTTGAAGTCTTTTGGGAGTATTTTGATGAGTTTAGAAGGTTCTGGGGGCTATGGGGACTTGTTTGGATGTGTTCAGGGGTTCTAGGCCTCAAAAAAAGAATATTTTATTGTGTTCCTAGTAGGTTAGATGTCTACCCTAACAGTTAGACGTGTAAGCTACATACTAGACATCTAACTTTATTTCAAGATGTCTACTTTAACATCTTTACACTTAGAAAAGACATCTACTATTTATTCAAGACATCTAGTACAAATTGCAATGAACATAAAATTGAATGGTAAATTGGAGGAAAGATGAAGAGACATGAAGGGAAGGATATAAATAGAACTCTTGGACCTTCATTTTGGCTAAGAGAGAGAGAGAGAGAGAGATGAGAGAGTCTATAGAGAGAGATAAAAAAGAGTGTTTGTAAGGAGTTGAGAGAAGAGTAGAGAGAGATAGAGTCTTAGAAATATGCCTTGATCATCATTCATGTGAGAATGTGTTTTGTTTGATAACATATGTGTGTGAGAATTTGATTGAATCTCTTGTCTATCCTTGGAAATTTGTGCTTCCTTTCACTTGCAATATATCAATTTGAGCAAGAATAAAGCTTTTATTTTCTTTTGTTAAATTTTTTTTATTTTATGACATTGAAAGAGCTTGGATTATGAAATCCATAAGAGCTTATCATCACAACATAATGTTGTTCTCTAGGTCTGTCCACCACAGTTCCTCATCCTAGTGAATGATGAAAGTGATGTCCAGATAATAAGGATCTAGATAGAATAGACAACTTTATGTTGGGGTACTTCATCTTCATTTTTCCTTGTTATGCCATGTTGCTTTGTAGAATCACAAGTAGGTGGGAAATCAGCCTTTCGAGAAGAAGACATCTTTCAATTTGTTCTTATAGTGTGTCCTAAATAAAATATTATTATTTTTTAATGATAGTTTTTGATGTTTCTATAATGATCTTATATTATTTAGTTATCTATAACACTTACTGCACAATAGAGAAATTCCTTGGTAATGACATCAATGATGAGTGGCAAGTGTTCTCTATGCCCAATCATATGAATCACAAGCACATACACATGATCTAATCTAATTCCGTAGAACCATAAGTAGCTAGTATCTTAGATAATTAAGTGTAATGTCGTTGGTTGTTGTCTTCCCAATCATCACGTATGTTAGCTCCATTGGCAGGATTAAGTGTGACTGAGGCATAAGATGGTTATATTATTATTATTATTAAAATATCAAAATAATAAAGTGATTAGAAGATTAATTTCTATCTAATTATAGCATTAAGAGTAATCAAAATTATCCTAAGTGTAGATCTTTAGTTCCTACTTTTTGTACCCATCTTGAACCTATACTAACACTATTGGATTACCAAGTATCTACTACTAGGCATACCAAGTATTCATTGCTATGATTACCCAGTGTTATAACATGTTCAAAGTGGTTGCACTCTTACTAATATGGAATACATTAATTTCCTAAGAATAGAAAGTAAAATGCATTTAAAATAAAGTGCTTCAAGATAAAGAAAGTGTTAATCCAAGTGCTACAACGTAAGGATTGAATCTTAATTTTATTACTATCATGTAGAAGTGTCTAGGTACATCATGCACTTGAATAAAACTTCATATAATCAACTCAATCCATGCTAGGAACACTTAGAGGGAATTTTAGCTAAGTCCTATAAAAGCAAACAACAAGAGCTTCACTATACAAATGACCAAAGGTGCCATAAATGTGGAAGGTTTCTGCATTTATCTATGCTTTGAGTGAATTAATGTTGATGCATATACACCAACACATCAAAGGATGCATCAACAAGGTTGCATTAATGCATTTGACCACCTATGACTTCCTCAATAATGATCCTTTAAGTCTTGGAGAGATGGTAAGATGCTTATTTCTCAAGTCATAAGACATGGATTGATCTTGGGAGCATTAAGTGAAAAGAGGTTAAGATTTCACTCATTCACTGATCCTCCTAAGATTTCTTCTTAAAGGGACGAGCATTGTGCCTCAACACGATGATCCATTTTATAATAATGCTTCAAGTGCAACTTGAACTACGAATCTTTTACCTAACAAGATAATGAGCTAACCACTTGAATTATCTATCACTGACAAAAATTCAAGTTATGGATTTGATTCTAGCAGGTACATATAGTTGGAGAATGTTAGAACTTAAATTTTTTTTTTAACAATGTTTACCCCTAAGACATATAGTTAAATTAGAAATTTCTAACTCAAGATTATATAATAGAATTAAACTTATAACTTGGAGCTCCCAAATTGAAAATATTACAACTAGACTAACACCTCATTATTTTGGAAAGGGAGGTGAGGAGGAGGTGTTAGAACCCTACAATAATTATAATATATGTATACCCCAAGATTTACAGTCCAATTAGTACTTTATAACTCAACATTTCCCATTAGAAGAAAGAGTATATAAACTTCCTTAGTACACCTTTATTGCCACTACCAATGCATGCATATGCTCATGCCCATAACATTGAACATGTATGAAGTATGGAAAGAATTTAAATACTTTCTACAAAAAGAAAAAATTGAAAAATCAAAATACTTGAACTTTGAAGTTCCAAACTTAAACTTGTAACCTCTATTTTATTATTTTAAGTCCAAACCACTATTCTACTCACTTAGGTTGTGANTAGAATTGTAATGATGAATTGATGAAGCAAAGAGAAAAAGGAATCCCTATTACTTTTTAGGTTTCAGTTTTTACTTTTTTAATTTTTTTATTTGATTATTACACTTGTATGAGTTTATATGAAACTATAAATTTTCAATTATATGCTTATTATTATTGTCCATGCAATTATGCTTGCTATTATTTGCTACGTTGATGAATTGATGAAGCAAACAAATTTTGAAACTAGAGGATTAGGTTGTTATCTCTTAGAGAACTTTGTTTTCCAATTCATTTAATCTTTTGAGTTTAAAAATAGTATAAAAGCCCAAATCAATTTGTCTATTTAATACAAAAATGATTGTTCTGTGCTTTACATATGTTGGATTTGAAATGTTTCAAGGACTATAAAATATTTCTGGTTTACATATATATCAATTTCACAATTTTTCCAATTATTTCCACACACTATTCTAACAAATATTACCATCATCATCATCCTAGCCTTGTCCCAACAAACTAGGGTCATATGTATGAGTTCTTTTTCACTATTTGCATTTACGACAAGCTAGATCTTTATTTATTTGTAGATTTTTCAAATAATCTTCCATCCTAGCAAGTCTTTACCCATTTTCCACAATAACTAAGCCTTATGACTACTATGCATTACATTTGGGGAATTCCATAGCATCTGAAAAATCTATAAAAAAAAACTCATCCATAAGATTTGGCAAGGTTTTATAGTTAGCTATCAACCTAACATGAACCCTCATCCTTTTATGTCTAGGCTTGGGACTAGTATTCATGGAGTTTCTAACAAATATTTTAAAAGTAGATTATGTTGTTCCCTTCTATATACACTATGTACTCATAGCTTAAGCTTCATCATCATGACACTAAAACTTTGGCCTTTGAAAAAAATTTCAAGTTTCAATTTTTAAAATAACCTTTAAAAATTTACATAAAAATAGTCAAAGGTTTGAGACTTTGCATGATGGCATTAGTAGCAATTCCAATTATTCAAAAGATTCCAATTATGTTGGAGAAAAAGAAATAGAATTTCATGATTCTATTCCCTTAAAAGAAAATTAACAAATTCTTACTATCACTGATTTCATAAATTCTTTAACAATAGAAGAATGTCCTTCAAAGATCTTAAGACCCATTGACAAAGGAAAGTTCATTGTAAAATTTCCTTATAATCAATTTGTTACTTTTATAGAAGATTTTGGAAGAAAAGCAAGTGTTACTAAGAATTATTAGTGATATTTTGGGGATGTTGAAACCTAAAATAATTGAAACATAGATACACCCCAAGATTTATAGAAGTTTATAACTCAATATCATCTAGTAGAACTGAACCTGTGACCTAAGGTTACCAAGGCAAGACCCATACTACTAAGCTAACACCTCATTATTATCTTAGTGTCATTTGATCATCATATCATTCATGGAAGTGCATATAGAATCCATAATCTTTTTTTTAGGTATTTGAGAATGGCAAGGGAAGCAATGTAAAGCAATGTAATTTTCCTAATCCAAAAATTGTTAAAGAACTATATGCATATGTTGAACATTGAAACATAAGGCATCAAAAATCTACAAAGTTAAGAGTTATAACTGAAAAGAAAATAGGTTAAATTAGCCAACATATTAGTATGGAAAAGTACAAGGAAAAAAATTAAGCAAGTTAACATTAAAGAATCAATGCATATTCAAAGAAGCAAGTTAACATTAAAGAATCAATGCATATTCAAAGAAAGGGAGTTGCAAATGAAGCTTTATTAAGAATGTTTTATGCAAATGGATTATCATTCAATTTTCTATGCTCACCTACATTTAAAAAAGAAATCTAATGCATTTGTGATGCAAGTATACTTAGATAATATACTTTTTTAAAAAATAATTTCATGCTTTTAAAACTTACATTTTAGATTTTATTGTATCTTATTCTTTATTGACATTTAGATGAATAGTATGTGTCTTCTTCTAAACATAGAATGAGAACAAATTTGCTGAATAAACAATGTAGTGAAAGAAATATCCAACTTTTTGAATGGAAAAATTATAGTTGTTCTATAATTATGGATGGTTGGACGGATATTTCTCAAAGACCACTTATTACGATTATTATTTGAAGTTTGAAAAGACCTTATTTTTTATGAGCTACTAATTGTTTTGATTACATTAAAGATTCTATCTTCTAGTCAAAACAACTAGAATGAGCTATAGCACAAGTTAAAGAGAAAAATATTGTCCAAATCATTACTGATGTAGCACCTGTTTGTAAAAGTGCAGGTAAATTAGTTGAAGTAGCACACAAAAATATATTCTAGACCCCATGTGGTGTTTAATTATTGAATAATTCTCTTCATGCTATTAAAATATTTTTTTGGATTAAAGACTTAGTTGACGATGCTTGAGTATAAATGTTTATTGTCAACCATCATTGTTCTAATGTTTTGTTCAAAAAGTATTATAAGAAAGCTTTTTTAAAGCTTGTAGAGACAAGGTGAGAAATCCATTTTATATGTGTATTATCTTTCTTTCCATCTACTTATGTATTTTGTTTGTTTCATTATTAAACTTTTTAAAATTTTATTTTTATATTGCACAAATATGCATCCTATTATATTATGCTTAGTAGAATGTTGGAGATTCATGAAGTCCTTGGAAAAGTGATTGTTAGTGAAAAGTGGAATAAAGCTAGAAGCAAATAGTGAAGTTGGAAAAAAAATAAGAAACAAAATATTGAATTTCTGATGATGGATAAATATTAGGCATATTAAATAATTATTAATGAGAGGTGAGGTACCCCTATGCCCAACCATATGAATCACAAGCATTCACACATGATCTGGTTGAACTACGTAGATCTTAAGTTCTTAAGTACACTGGTTCTAGAAAGTGAAATTCAATTGGGATGATTGTTGTCTTCTCAGTTTCACTCGTTAGGTACAAGTTTATGGTTAAGTGCAATAGAGGTATATGATTTTTATCATTTTATGTTTTATAGGTTTAATCACCTAGAGCAAGAATATAAGGTAGAGTAATTTAATAATATATCTATTGCCTAGCTAGCCTAACACAAGTACCCATTCCCACTCTCTAGACACATCCCGGATGCATATAGCACTATTGTGTTACCAAACATTAAGTGTTTCTAGGTTACAGAGTACTACACATATGCTTGAAGTGGTCGTGCTTGTGTTCATTAACAACTAGAAATTAATTGATTAATTAAAGTGAATTAAAGTAAAGTGCATGAATAATAAATGCATTAAAGAAAACATTAATCTATTCTTAGTGTTACAAGGATTATCAAAAGGGCTCATATTTATTTTTGTCACAATATTGTGCTTAGGTACATCAATGTTCGAATAAAGGTTTGTACACACTCAAACTCCTACTGCAAGCACTCAGAAATATTCTAACTCTAGAATGGATAAACTATAAGAACTTTGTTACTCTATGCAAAAACTAATTAAAAATCATGTGCCCAAGTGCTATATTTATAGGCTAGCATATACCCTGTGATATTAGATAACATTGCATCTTGGGATCTGATATCAGGTATCTAATATTGAGGCTTCAATATCACATATCCAATATTGGAGCACATCAAAACATGATTCATCATACTCCCATGACTAAATGAAAACTCATCCTTAAGTGAACAAGAGGAGAAACAAGTTCTTTACAAAATATTGTGTGGGTATGGGATTATTAACTGACATACAAACTAACTCAGATGGAACAAAAAGACTCTAAGTGCATGAGTGTATAGATTACAATCTTTTACAAAATTGGATGTTCAAGAGAAGAAAAGTGAACACCCTATACAAAACTTGTAGCAACCAAAAACGTTGGTGGTTGGAACACTGAGAGATTTGTGGGTGCACAGCTTGACCCTATGTTCATGTGAGGGCCTACTAGAGGTAGAGACAAGGTGCCCTAAACTATCATATAGATCGAACAAGGACTTACAAAATGCAAATGCCAAACAATGCTAAGTGTCGAGCAATGTTCACAGTGTCAACGGTGTTAGAGGATGTGAGTGTAGTCAAGGGTTTTAGTTTAAAATAAAGGTTCAATGTGAAGAGACCACTACCCAAGTATAGTTATGCATTAAAATAGAAGAAAATTTGAGTAAAATACTAAAAATTCAAGTAAAAATGTTGAAAATAAAAAGAAAGAGTGAGAGAATAGAATGTCACTCCAGAAGTGCTAAAAAGGTATGCAATGTAAAATAGGCATAGTGAACAAATTAGTCACAGTCTTGAGGATGTATGACCATGAATATTGATGTTCTATTGTGGTTTCTATGCCTATTGAGTTGGTTACTATAGTGTGCAATGGACTACGATGTCCTATAATGAGCTACAGTGGTATGCAACTTTTGCCTTTCTTTGGTTCACTAGTGTGCCTTTGATTTTTTGCCAACTATGAACTTACTAACTTACCTTATTCTCAAAGTTTCCAATCCCAAAAATGCAAAGGGCTGGGGTATTTATAGGGATAGTTCTTAAATGAGATGTGGAGAGACTACCACATGGTAGAGGGACAATTGGGACTACACTGTCATCCAATTATGCTTTACACTGAGGCTAGTAGTGTTATGCTCTACTCTATTCTAATAGACTCTATGAAGCTAAGAGACTATGACTATGTTGCTTATTTCATGTTTGTATGCCAAGAAGACCACAATGTACTTGAAAAAATGCAACTTTGGAGATTATGTTATAGGACTATGTTCTCCACTATCTTGTGTGGGGTCGAGTGTAGTTACAATTTGCAGAAGAAAAGGGATACAACAAAGATGCATTTTGCTAACTACGCTTGCTAGAGGTGAGTTTGAGCTGGACTAAATTCTAGTGCTACATTGTGGAGGTCTTTGGAGGCTATTCTGCCTGACTATGCTTAACTATTCTCTAGACTAGGGGAGAGTGTAGTCCAACACTTAGAAAAAATTATGCAAAGTGTGACTATGTGCTAACTATGCTCTCCATGGAAGGCTAACTATGCTTTTGACTAGGGTCACGCATAGTCCCAGCACTTTTCAAAACTTATAGAAATTGGCTTCCAATTGACTACACTTAACTACACTTTAGGCTAGTGGAGAGCGTAGTCTCAGCACCTAGAAAAAATCTACAAAACTGGGCCTTCAAGCTGACTACACTTGACTACTCTTTGGGGTAGTGGAGAGCATAGTCTCAACACTTAGAAAATTCTATAGTGGCTAGCTTAAACTTAGAAAAAATTTTAAAATTGGCCCTTAATGCTAACTACACTCTTCATGAGAGGCTAACTATGCTCGGGGTAGTGGAGAGTGTAGTCCTAGCACTTAGAAAAATTTGTAGCTTCTGGCTTCATGATAACACTTAGAAAAAATTGGAAAATTGATGTTTGTGTTGACTACGCTCTCTACTAGGCTGACTATGCTTTGGGAAAATGGAGAGTGTAGTCCCAGCACTTAGAAAAGTTTGCAAAAGATGGCATTGTTCTAACACTTAGAAAAATTTGTAATCAAGATGTTGTAGCCCAAATTTGATGTTGTTTCATTAGCCCCTCTTTGTTGACATCTAAAGGAGTGGCCCAAGAGACATCAACAAAGAATGGAAAAACATCACAGCAAGCCTGGCACCAACATCACTCTTCAGTATCTGATCGAATGTTGCTACATTATGCTCAAGAGTGCTATGGGTAGTGGGAAGTTAGGAGTAAAAGATGTAGGTAATATGTAAGGGATAAAGGAGAAGATGAAATGTAAATAGGATGTCATGATGTAGGATGGAGAGTGATGAGTGGCGAGGTACCCCTACACTCAACCATACGAATACAAGCATTTCACGCATGATCCGGTCGAACTCCGCAGATGAACTAGTTGTGGTATGTAGATAGTTAACCTTAGGTCGTAGTTCACTATCTTTCCATCTGGACTAGTGTTAACTTTTTCATGTATGGTTTAGTCCAGAGTGAGGTGTATGATGTGTTCGTATGCTAACGCTACTCCTAGGTATGATGGTAAAATAAGATTAACTAAGCTAAGAGAGAAAGGGTGAGAGAGAATCTAAACTAGCCTAAGTGCGATGAGCATCCGTTCCTCGATCATCCGTACACATCTTGGACTTTGTACACAACTACCACTAGGATTACCAAGCATAGATCCTAAGTACGCTACTGGGTTACCAAGTAGTCACACTTAAATGCTCGTAATCAAGTCGTACTCATTTCGCATTTAACAGGAGTTTAGGGTGAGAAGGTATTAACTAAGAAAGAAATAAATAATTAAGCTAAGTGAATGCTGCAATGATGAAGTAATCTCGATCTTTACTTCTGGTCATGTGCATGTCCAAGTATGTCACACTCGAATAAGGATGCCATACAATTATAATAACCACACTACGGGCATGCACTAGGAGGAAAAGGGTTGAGAGGAAAAACGAAAAATAAAATGAAAACTAACTCTAAAAACTGAAGAGCTACCTATTGGAACTATCTACCTCTTATTTATAGATGAGGAGATAGGCTACAATATCGTGTACATGATATCGCGGCTACGCTGCAATATGGCATACGCGATATCACGGTTGACTAAATGGCAACTCATCATACCCCCACGACTGAATGAAAACTTGTCCTCGAGTTACAGTGAGAACAAGCTCCATTGATTACATAGTGGATAGGTATGGGATTATTGGATGGTGAAAATGGGTTTATGCTGCAATGTGGAGTCAAAAAAATTGAGACACAACACAAAGAATATGCTATAGCTACAAAATTGATGGAACTCATGTAGTTCCTGGTGGCAGTGGCTCCCCCATAGGTACTTTCTCCTTGTCTTGTGCTCCAGGTCTTTGGGCTTGATGGCATTGAAGTATGGCCTAGAGTTTCTCCTCTTCATTTTGGGGATCTTATGTCATCCATGGTAATGTTCCTATTTTTGATGAAGTCGGCACTTCCCATGGAGAAGGTAGTTGCAGAAACATTTGATTTGCCTTGACATACCAGGCTGCAAATACCTATCGTTCCTCCTTGTAGGCTCTGGCTTTATCTCTGTACTCTTGAAAATCCGCAAGCCGTTGAGCCAAATCTGTTGCAACACCTTTTTTTCCTTGGTAGCTTGCCTTCACCACCTCAAGTTCAGAATTTGCAATCTTTAGTTTTTCCAATATCTTCTTGCATTCTGCAAATTCTGTTTCATATTTGATGTAGGTGGTAGCTACCTGTTGCTCGAGCTCTATTCTCGGGCACCCTATTGTTAACATGGAAAGGTTGGCATACTATAGGTTTCTCAACTCCATGTATTCTATAAGATCTTGGATTTGAAGGTTCTAGTTCTTAACTTCCGCTTGGTGGGCTAATGCATATGTGTCCAATATGGCCTGCCAGTCATTGTGTTGAGCACTGATAGCATTGATGTGGGCCTTGGCCATATGGATCTCCTTCTCAAGGATTTGTTTGTACATCACCACCTGGTCTTAGAAGTGCTCCTTTAGCTTTTCATGCCATTTAGCCTCATTTTTCCGCGCACTTATTTCGATAGCTGTCTTTTAACAGATTATGCATACCTCCTCCATTGAGAGGGTTCGATTCTCCCTAGCTAAACGACTCATGTCTTGGTTGAACTGGATGAACTATTCTTGCAACTGATGGAAATGTTCTTTGAGAACATTCTTTTTCTTCTTCACAGAGGTTAATTGAAGGTTTTCGACAATAAGCTTCTTGTTTTCCTCCTATAAGGCTTTGAGTGCCTTGATATGTGCATGAGTTTGCACCTATGCTATAGAGGCATCCCAAACAACCTTCTCTTTTTCTTCTGCCATCTTCTTATTGTCCATTAGTAGTTTGGTTAGTTGCTCAGTTTTGAAATTGTCCAGCTAGTCTATGGGAACAAATTGCAAAGGGCCCCGCTGTGCTACTTGTAGGGCCACGAGCTTTTCTTGTAATTTTCTTCAGCATTCTCAACCCTCACTTATGTTAAGACTAGCTTCCCCTTAGTGGAAATGAGGTTTGATTGAATTTCTGTAACATATTAAGGAATTTCAAATAGGGACGTCATTATTTGTCCTGCTTGTAGCAATCGATCAAGTGCATCCTCATGTTCCGCAGGAGTCATTGAGGTTCTAGCGAAAGTTTGAGCATCACGTGCTCCCGTGAGATCTACCGATGGTACAATAGGTACATTGAACGATTCTTTAATGTGGTATGCGACCACTTCTGTGGCTCCCACTACATCCTAGTGTTGCATGACCACCACTGTGGCCCTTTCACCAGTTTCTAATTGCGCTTGGAAAGATGCAGCATTTCCCAAGATCTGTTGTGACCAAATACTCTCCCCTCCTCCTATATGGATGGACACCTCATCCTTTGCACAATCCAAAGAAACTGTGGATTGTATGGCATCATCAATGACGTAGAAGAGATTTGCATCATCATGACTTCCCCAACTGACCATCTCAACGATGGCCCTACAGTGGCTCATCGACGATCTATAATCTTGCAGCAGCAGTGGTTGATCTTGGCCTGTGCTAGGCCCTACTTCTTGTTGTTGGCTGGGTCTTGCAAGTTGAGTTGCAGTTGGTTCAGCCATTTGTTCTTCTTCTTGTTCTGGTCCTAACATCTCATCAATGATTTTCCATGTAACTAGTGGCTTTAACAGTTCAACATATGAAGCATTTTGGGCTTTTTGGAGGACATCATTAGTGTATCCCTTGATACCAGCACGTCGGCATAGCTTCCTGATAAGGCAAGGGAAGGGAAATGCCATCTTCCCTATCTTCCGTTCCTTAAACCGCCTTAGGATCTCTGCAAGGTATAGATGAGGTAGGTTAGCATTAACCTTTCCCATTAGCACTGCACATCCCCTTTCTGCGTATGTTGAAATCATTTTTAGGCCCTTCATGGGGAAGAGGTGCTACATTCCAATTTTAAAATAGATCCTCTCTTCCGTCGTCAACTCTCCAAATGTCTTATCCCTACCATATGTCCTTTCCAAACAAACTCATTGCACATCATGGTTTAAACGGGTAGACAACTGAGCAACCTTAGGCCCTATATTTGGAAGGTTTAATACTTCCAAAATGGCCTGCGTGGAGAAATCGACTATCACACCACAAATGTTAACGGTGGTTCCTTATTCTCTGTTGTGCCAAAATTGGTACATCTCCCCTAGGTACTAGGCACTGCTTTCAGAGAGGGTAGGCCATAAGGAAGATCCTTTAAGGTGGTCCCTAATAGCCTCAGAAGCGAACTCCGTGAAAGATTCAAAATTTAATTCCACAATCACTGCAGTGAATGTGGATCTTTCGTGGATAGCCTAAACACAATCCTGGGGCAACGTGAGATGTTTCCCCTATTCAGGCATTGCAGTAGCTCCTCCATCTACCTGCCTAGACTATACAGTAAGAGGGTCCTCTTGATGAATGCTGAATGATTATTCCTCCTATTCTGCATGTTGTCTGGTAGGGACTTGTTCTTCGCCTCTCCTAGGCTGTTTACTTCCACCTTGAGTGGGACCTTCTTGTTGTTCACGTTTCGAGGCCATTTGCAATCACATAGGGCCAAGCGTTAGTATGGTTGTTTCTGAAGTTAAGTTATACCTTACTACTTGCCTTAATTAGTTAATTTATTTTATCTCCATGTGATGTTTCCTGAACCTACTCCGGGTTCAAGTAGGTTCGAACGGAATGAGAATCAGAGTACCAGTGAGTGAGTTATGGATATGAAAGCAAGGGTCACACAATTGCAAGTCGTAGAGAAAAAAAATTTGAAAAACTCCCACATGTGAATGGTTGAAAATGGCGCTAAGTGTTGTGCGGGGAGGGGGGGGGGTTTACGTATATATAGGTTATAGGGACATGATATCATGTATGATACATCGTGGCCTATAGATGTTTAGGCCAAGGGAAAAATACTGAATTTGGAAGGTGTTTTTGGAATTAAAAGTGGGAATTAAGGACATGTGGGCTATAGTTAATAGGTTCTAGGGTAATTTAGATAGTTTTGAAGGCACAAATAATGATATGTGGGTGGAATTGATCAATAAGGACCTCAAATGGTAGAGAAAAAGGCTATGTGATGGTTCATAGGAACGTTGTATCGGAGGGATAGTAATAAGGGAGAGAAAATCATTGGCAATATGCTAAGGGTAATAAATGGTATGTGGAAGGTGGGACATGAGTGAAAATTATGAAATATTACACAAGTGGGTCCTCCCCAAAGCAAATTCCAACCTATAATGCCCTTGTGTAATCATACTTAAAAGTGTCCGTGGGCACTACAAAGGTTAAATGTAATCCACATTGATTCCACAAAACACACCCATGTAAATATCACTAGAATGAGATGAGAATTATATGTTACACACAACATGAGCTACAATAACCTGAACAGTGAGATGAGGTGAACTATAGAAGGGATTGTAGAGATTGGGACATGAGGTAACTGACCCAGGGTACAGTGAATCCTGCGTGTAAAGCATGATTCACGTGTCATTAACCCATCGTTCCAAGATCAGGACCAAGTCCATTCCTCTAATCAGTGACATCGCATTGTTTCATCCCATGATCAATGACTATGAGAGTACTAGAACAACAAGGCATACGATCACTTGGCATTTTATTCAAGGAAGGAGTGATTTTTGTTTTGTGGCACTTCCGTTGTTTTTCTTTCTTCTTCTTCTTCTTTTTTTTCGATTGCTAAATCCAGAGAAGCTGCCAACCTT
>MNCI01025069.1:91693-131963 GCA_015680685.1 Gnetum montanum
AAAACAAAAAGTTGTAAAATTAAAGAAAATAAAAAGTGGTTATTAATCCTTCTTGTTATTGGAATGGGGGGGTATCCCCCATAACTAAACGGTTGAGGATGGCAAGGATTAATAAATGGAAGATGAGGGTCCTTGCATGTTGGAAATATTGGGGCCTAGTCATACTTACCCCATCAGGGTTCACACACCTGATTATAGTAAGCATAGTGGGGAAATTTATAAGATGTGGTTCCTGGATAAAGACTTGACCCACTATGATACTTGGAACTATAAGATGGTATGCAAGGACTAGGATGTTGCTCTCCATGGCTGTATTCATTGGGCCGTATGGTTTTTGGAGTGTTAATTGGTGGCCCTGATGAAGTAACATGAGGTGTTGGGTTCGAAGATAAAGGTGCACCACAATGTTGGACTTGTGCCGGGTTGGAGGATGTAGTGGCCTTGGAATTTTGTTTTCCCTTCCTAGGGTCATTTCTAAAGAAGGGACGCCTTCGATGTTGTGGAGGTCTTTCACTACTATTGGCAATAGTAGCACAAGTAACGTTCGAGGGTTGTTGCTATGGTGTAGACACCTTAGGAATAGTTGGCGACGATGTAGAAGGAGGGAAAGGATGAAAATGTTAAAAATTAGGAGAAGTGTAAGGTGCACAAGGCGGTGGTTGTGTTGAGGACATGGACTAATAGTATCGAGGAGAATGGTAATGTGGTGAGATAGAGTATGTTGACCCAGTTGGGAAAACAAGATGTTTCATTATGGAGCCCATCAATGATATGGTATATTAGCCTTTCTTCGGAAAACCCATGGCCTGGACAGTTGTTCAATAGTGCATAATATCTTTCTAAGGCCATGTCCAAGGGTTCATGTTGTTATTGTTTTCACTCTTGGATTTGTTTCCTCAAGGCTGACACTCTTGCATAGGTTTCATATCTTTCATTAAAGAGTTCTACCATTGTTGGCCAATGTCATATTGAATTTGATTTTAATGATCTATACCATACTTTTGCTTGACCAACGAGTGTCATAGGAAAGAGCTTGAGTTTTTGCCAACTGTTATCAATGTTGTTCCATGTACAGGCATCATAGAAGGCTTGTAAATGTTGTTGCAGATCTAAGTCATATCCCCCTGAGAAATTAGGGAAGTTGTTTAAATCGAGCCTAGGTAGACAGCTCTCTTTATAATGCCTACGAGAGATTTGAACAGCCTCTTGTATTTGCATTAGGCTTATAGTGGCCAGTAGGTTCATCATCATTAAGTAGGTTATGTTTTCATGTGTTGGGATGATGTTGCCTTTGTTTATGTTTATAAGAAACCCCCACCTCAGGTTGCGTACTCCAATCTTCATTTTCATATAGTTCATTGGTTCTCCAATGAACTTCCTCACTAGGTGTGGCATTATTATAGTCTTGTAGGAGAGGCATGGTTGTGAAATTGTGTGTGAATTTATATGTGACTTTTTATAATTATTTTTTTAAAAGATATATCATTAATTCCTATACAGCAACCTTGTATGATATAACTAATCTAGATAACTAGCACCATCCCCGACAACGGCACCAATGATGAGTGGCGAGGTACCCCTACACTCAACCATATGAATACGAGCATTTCATGCACGATCCGGTCGAACTCCGCAAATGGACTAGTTGTGGTATGTAGACAATTAACCTTAGGTCACAGTTCGTTGTCTTCCCATCTGGACTAGTGTTAACTTTATCACATATGGTTTAGTCCAGAGTGAGGTGTATGATGTGTTCCTATGCTAACGCTACTCCTGGGTATGATGGTAAATAAGATTAACTAAGCTAAGAGAGAAAGGGTGAGAGAGAATCTAAACTNCACTAGGATTACCAAGCGTAGATCCTAGGTATGCTATTGGGTTACCAAGTAGTCACACTTAAATGCTCTTAATCAAGTCGTACTCATTCCGCGTTTAACAGGAGTTTAAGGTGATAAGGTATTAACTAAGAAAGCAATAAATAAAAATTAAATAAATAATTAAGCTAAGTAAATGCTGCAATGATGAACTAATCTTGATCTTTATTTTTAGTCATGTGCATGTCCAAGTACATCACACTCGAATAAGGATGCCATACAATTACAATCACCACACTACGGGCATGCACTAGGAGGAAAAGGGTTGAGAGGAAAAATGAAAAATAAAATCAAAACTAACTCTAATAATTGAAGAGTTGCATACTAGAACTATCTACCTCTTATTTCTAGATGAGAAGACAGGTTACGATAATGCATATGCAATATCGTAGTTGACTAAATGGCAACTCATCAAAGAGTTAGGACAGCTAATGGTGACCATGGCATTAGAGTGGCCTACTTCTGAAAACATTGGTCTCTCGTCAATGTGCTCATGAGAAAGTCATTGTGGATTCAGGACCTAACTGGTTGTGAAATTGTAATGTTATTAATTTACTTGGGGGCATGGTTTTTCCCTTTTCCTCATTTTTTATTTTTTTTCTTTTTGTTTTTCTTTTTTGTTTTGAGGTAAACCTACTTTAGGTTCTACAGATTGCTAAATGCTAACTATGGGATGCTTTCCATCAAGTGAATTGTGTTCCACCAGATGGGCTACATCTATAGGATAGGTGTTTCCTCCTTGGGATAACTTGTGTTATATCCTCCTAGGCTTTGACCAACCAATAAAAGTTCTCCATGGAACAACTTATGTTATGTTCACCTTGGGTTCTACAGGTTGACTTCTAGAGGGTGCCATGTAGTCACAACACACATGCATTAGAGGGGTTTGCAATCTTGACTATGTAGGGGAAATGCAAGGGTATGGAGACATAGGGATGGGTGTAGGTAGGCTATAACAAGACAATAGGGATGTGCACTCTTAAGTAACATAGCTAGTATAATCATGCACATCAGAGTAATGTGATGACTTGCTACTATGATGAGATGCACCTTTGCACTACAACTTGGGGCTTCATCCTACAAACACAAATCCAAGAAGATAAGAAAATCACAAAACATGAAATGCAAATAAGATGCAAGGTGTGATGATGCTAAAAGTGCTCCAAAGGCTGTACTAGTTGTAGGTGTTTAAAAAGCCAAAAAATGCCAAGGGGCGATGATGCTACAAATGCTACAAATGCTCCAAAGGCTACGCTAGATGCAAGTGTTCCATTATGGGATTGCAGTCTCCCCACTTGCATGGTGTAGAAAAATATGGAAGGGGAGAGGGAGTTAAAATTATTCTCACTCACTTGCTTGTAGAACTATTCATGACTAACTGTGAACCTAGTTTAAGGTCTTGGTAGATTATGGCTTTACTAGTTTAAGGTCTTGGTAGACTATGGTGTGCTAGTTTATAATCCTAGTAGACTATTGTATACTAGTTTAGCATCATGGTGGATGTGTTGTGCTAGTTTAACATCATAGTGGACAAGCTGTTATGCTAGTTTAATGTCATGACCCAAGGAAAAGCTATGCCAGTTTAGCATCATGGCGAACAAAAAGTTCGAGTGACAATTTAACATCGTTGTAGATAAGATATGCTAGTTTAATGTCATGGTAGATGAGATATGTAATTTTAACATTGTAGTAGACAACCTACTCCAGTTTAACATCATAGCAGATGAATGCCTTGCCAGTTTAATGTTATAGTGAACATATGGTATCAATGCCAGTTCAACGTCATAGCGGACAAATGCTATGCTAGTTTAACATCATAGAAGATGGTTGCTTACCTCACTTCATTAGCATGTGGTGTTGCATGATAGGCGTAGTAAGGCTTCAAGTACAAATGATTCACTGGATTGGAAAACTCATTTTCATCTTGGTCAAAAAGTTTGAACACTCCATTGTTGTAGGCCTTAGTGACCAAGAAAGGCCTTTCCCTGCTGGCTGAGAATTTATTCACGGCTTCATGAATGGCCTTGAGGACTAGGTCCCCCTTCTTGATCCGGCATTGATGCTAGTTATGATGATGTTTTCATTGTTTCTTTTCTTGATATCATTTGATGTGATCAAGCATTTGCATATGCTCCTCCTCTATTGAGTTGAGGTCTATGGTTCTTAACTTGTTAATTTGAGCTTCATTAATGAAGTTTGAGATGATCACCTAAAGTGATGGAAATTGTAATTCAAGTAGCAAAATTACTTCCAACTGTAAACAAGGCTATAAGGCATCATACCTATCGCTATTCAATGTGTTGTGTGGTAGGCCTAGAGTGTGTAGACTAGTTGCTCATGGCATCACTATTTGTTGTTGTTTAGCATTTTCTTGAGAAGGTTGATGATGAATTTGTTAGTGGCCTCTACTTGGCCATTGACCTAAGGGTATTATGATGACAACAAGGAATGTTTGATACCAAAGCACTCATAAAAGGCTTTCATCTCAACACTGCTAAATTGCAGCCCATTTTTTGTTACTATGGTCATCGGTAAGCCAAAATGAGTCACTATGTTATCAAGCACAAATTTACAAACTTGTTAGATGTTGTCTTCCTAAGGGAAATAGCCTCAACCCACTTGGTAAAATACTTAGTATGGTTATTATGAAGCTATGTCCTACATAGGACTTAGGTGTTTTGAATCTGATGATGTCCAAGCCCCAACATTGGAATAGCCATGTGATCCACATTGTGTGCAATTCAGTTGGTGACACGTGCATTAGGTTTCCATGTCATTGATAAAAGTTGCATGTTTTAACCTTTGAGATGCAATTTCACTTCATGTGAGGCCAATAATAGCCTAATCATCTAATTTTCATTGCCATTATCCTAGCTACTATGTGACCTCCACATAGTTCCTCATGAACTTGTTCGACGATTGTTTGTGCTTTGCTATTGCTTACAAAAGTTAGTAGTATTCCATCATAGGATCTGTGACATAGCATGCTATCACCCAAAATAATGTACTACCATGATCATTTGCATACTATGTCTTTTTGAACAGTAGTTAAATGTTGCAAAGGATCACCTTGTAGAAGATATGCCTTAATGTCGTCGTACCACTCTCCTGCGTGGATTGTGCTCATTGTGGCTATAGATGCAACGTTAGTGATTTATGTGATAGGAATAGTGAAATTTGCCACCAAATTAGGCAACACATGGAACATGTCAAGTGTGATGGTAAGGGAAAATGTTGCTAATGCATTAGCTATGGCATCTTTGTTTTAGGAAATATGTTGGACATCAGCAGTTGCAAAGTGTTGTAGCAAGTGCTTTGCCAAGTCACAGTAAGGATGTAAATGTTAGGCCTTGGAGGTGTAAACCTCATCACCTTTAATCACTAATTTTGAGTCACCTAGAATCACTATGTGTTGGATCCCTAGGTCATGTGCTACAAGGATACCTTAGTGGAGACCTTTGTACTTTACCACGTTGTTAGTGCAAGGGAATGCAAAATGGTATGCAAAGGGTTAGATATCCCTAGAGGGAAACATGATAATAGTAGTGGCGCTATCCCCTTGGGAGGTTGAAGCTCTATTGAAATGCAAGAGAACCTCATAATTATTAGGCACTTGGTTAGTGTTGTGAATGTGCTCATTCAGGAATTCAGGGTCTATTGTACTTGATTGTCAACTGGAAAAATCATAAGTTGTGTGGCTATAGCTTAACCTTTTATTGAGGCCTACACAATGTAATGTAGGTCAAACTCCATATTTATTGCTTTCCATCATGCGATATGACTACTTTTGTAGATGTTCATTGTGATTGCTCAAAGTACGTTGCTTTTTCAAATGATATTAACTTGACTACTGAAAAGGTAATGCCCCCACTTCTTTAGTGAGAAGACCAAGGTGAGGCAATTCTTTTCTACATCATTTTATTTTGCTTTATGGGCTACTAATGCGTGGCTTAGTTAGTAAACTAGGACCTCTATGCCATCATCTCGCTTTTGGTAAAGTAGAGAAGTGATGGATGTGTCAAAAGTGGTGAGGTAGATGTAAAAAGGATTATCTCCTTGCAGAGGATGAACCATAGGAAGTTGTGTCAATTCTAGCTTAAGGTTGTCAAATTCTTATTGGCATTAAGTTGTCCACTTGAAGTGGGCTCCTTTCTTGAGCATATGTTGCATTAACTATAACTTGTTGGTTAATCGGGTGATAAAGCTGCATATAAATTGCAACCTACCTTGTAACCCTTGTAGCTCTTTAAGGTTGGCCGAAGGTGCTAAGTTAGTTATGACCTTAACCTTATCATGGTCTATGTGTATTCTTGCATTGGATACTACAAAATTGAGCATTTAGCCTATCTTGATGCCAAAAACACACTTCTTGGGGTTCGACCTAGATCATGTTTTAAGCAACATGTAAGCACTAAGTCTAGATCATCTACATGTCTGTGGGCCACTTTAGACTTAACAATAATATCATCGATGTAATCATTGAGAAAACTTAGCATATAATCACTAAAGATATATGTCATTTCATGTTGATATGTTGCTCCTATGTTCTTGAGTCCAAAAGGCATCATAGTATAGCAAAACATGGCCTAGGGGGTCATCAAGGTTGTGCTAAGCTGATGCTCAGGGTTGATCCTAATCTGGTTGTAGCTTGAGAACTCATCCATAAAGGATAACAAGGCATGTTTAGCCATGGTATCAATCAGTTGATCAATACTAGGCAACGGAAAATTGTCATTGATGGTCACCTTGTTTAGGTTGCACCCCACAGAGGTTGCGCAGGTTATTGCACCCTGCAATGCACTGTAAGGGCTGCAAGGGCAACTGCACCCCGCAATGTGGCCTTGATACTAGGGTGCATCTTCCCTCCTTTTTTTTTCTTTCTAGTCCATAAGATGGCATGGTAGGCACGATCGGTAATGATGACAAGTAGAGGGGTTACTGGGCATGACGTCATGGGGAGAATACTCTTCTATGGTTGTGGGACTATGTTCTCCATGATTTTAGATCATATTCAAGGTGCTCCTAGAGTTGGAAAAATTTTTCCTCCCTCTTTTCTAGACTACACTATGTACTGAGGTAGCCTAGAGTTAGAAATTTTTGTAAAATACTAGACTACGCTCTCCATTAAGGCAGTCCGAAGTTAGAAAAAATTTTGCAAAAATTTTGTAAACTATGCATAATGCTAAACTTGTAAAATATAACAATTCTAAACCTATAAACTATAATGATTCTAAACCTACAAACTGTAACAATGCCAGACTTGTGAAAATATGTTGTACCCCAATGAGTACCAAGTGCATCAAATGAGTTGGTTGACATCCTATACCCACGAGGCCCTAGAGGGCATTGCCTAAATTAAAAATTTTTACTAGTTCATGTTATATTATGTTAATTTTTCTAACTTAATATAATAATTTAATTCCAAATTTTGCATCTACTTATGTATACTAACACTTGGCTTATCGCTTGGTGGTTGTAGGATGTTGCTAAATCCTATCTTGATTGTCGTGGAGCTTGTGGCCATCCTATGCTGCATAAGAAAACCCATTCCAAACATGCCTACACTAGATATGTGGGTGGGTCATCAGGTAGTGTGGTTTTGGCCAAGGGCTTATGAGTTCCTAGAATACTTGCTGCAGTAGTTTACTATGATCATGTGGTCACACTTGGCGGTGGAGTTTACTAGCACCATCACTAAGATGTTGCTACCCGAGGCTACCTGGGACATCCTGGGGTTCATGTTAGATGAGCTTATTACTAGTGGTGATGGAGCAGGTGCTTCAAGTAAAGGTCTAGGAGTGCTCAGTTCCTATCTAGGACATGGCACATAATAGGGTTTGGTTGCTACATCAAGAGAAACATACTTTTTATTGCACTGCAAGTGCATACCTTGTTCCAGAACCTACCTAGAACTATCTACTATGCCAAAGGATAAGTGCATTTATGGCTTTTGTAGTGTGCTTTTACTACTTTCTCATGCTGGATTACTAATGGATCATGACTAATTCTAGGTTCAAAGTTGACAAGAAGGGCCTACATGATGAGGCAGATGCTCTGGCCTTGACTTGCACTACCTTAGAGGTGTTCTCTTCTAACCCAAATGTTTGGGCCATTGTGATTAAGCAAGTGGGGTTTTACCTAGAGGCCTATCCTACCTAATATCCAAGGACATATGAATGATGCAAGATCCATGGTTGGTTGGATGAGAAGTGGGCCACCGATGAGCTTAACACCAAGGAGATACTTTTAGCACCACCCCCATCTCTCACCTCATTTATGCCACATACATGTTTATATCTTAGCTTATGTGCTTACTCATGCATGCCTATTAGTTTGCTTTTACATGATGCTAACATTGTTTTGCATTTATTGTAGTGGAAATTACCTCAAGAGAGGTGATAATGATCACCACAGGCTACATAGAGGCCACCCTCATCATGAAGTATGGTGATGTGAAGGGTGTACAACATTGGCTGTGTCATAAAGCCTCAGATGCACTGACTACTTAGCTCACACATGCAAGGTTGATGAACCTATTTTTGGCCCTTAGCCTAAGTAATTTGATGTCCAAAATGGTCACCATCATCAACTCCTTCAATAGCGATGTTAGATAGTTCATCACCCAGGTGTGTGGCGTGATGGTAGTGCTTGACCTCAGCAAGGCCTTCTTTGCCAACCTCTGTGGTCTCCTCGCTGATGGCCCAATGATTGTTGATAAGGCTAATAGGAAGGTGGACCACATAGGGGAGATCAAGGAGTCGTTGGGGGCCACCTAATCTCACAAGGGCATATCAATTAAGGATGTGCTAGTGCTTGAGGTGTAGGAGCTATAGCTTTTTTTCGTGCTTGTGTCTTTCTAAAGTTGCTCTTCCAAGGGAAGATCCTTGGGGTGGAGTAGGCATAGGTGATGAAGGAGGTGTTGCTGGAGGGGACAAGGTCCAAATGTGCTGCCTATATAGCTACCGGCTTTCATGCAAAAATCACTAGGTTGTAGTTTAACCTCCAAGCAAAGTCCCATGTCCACTTTGCATTCTTTGCAAGGTACTTGCAAAGGTTCGCAGAGCTATTGGTTATGCACAATGATAGGTGATAGGTTATGCAAGATCATGAGCAGCTCTCTAAGCCATGGATTAAGCACATCTTTATGACCATCCATGCATAGGACCCCCCATAGGAGATCAATGAGTTGTTATCTATAACGACTAAGGGTTCCGTGGGGTAGTTGCATCACTCATGTGATAGTGCAAGTGAGGGTCTTCTAGTTGGCACTAGGGATGTGCACAAGGCATATCACTATATTGTAGAGATGGTTTAATCATCTAAGGCAAAGATTAAGAGACCATGTCCTACAAAGGAGGCTGCCCTTGAGGTTGAGAGGCTAAGCAGCAAGAGGATATGTATTAGGCTTTAAGGCTTACACGCAGAGGTTATGGGTTAGTAGTGTAACTTGTTAAATGCATTAATTGTATTTTTTTGTATATTTATGTTCTTATATTTTCTTTTATATTATGCTGCTAATGTGCATATGTGTACTAATGTGCTATGCATGCTATGTATGTATGTGTTAATTGTAGAGATAGGAGAGATGGCTACAGGAGCTCATAAGGATGAGTTACCTAAGGTACTAGAGACATTCTGATAGTTGGAGGAAGAGGGGCTACTCCACCCCAATGGGGAGAATTTTCATAGCCTATTCGATGGTGTGTAGTTAGGTGAGCACCCTGAATTCATGCCTAAGGGCTTGATAGGTAACTATCTTGGATTGTCATCTATTATTGCCTATTTCTCCTAGCATATTTATCTATTCAGTTATATGCTAATTTCATCATTGTGTTACAACATTAGATGTCCTTGCCAGCACTCCCATGTCTACCTACTGCATGGAGCCTTGGGTAGATGTGCACGATAAATTGACCTTCATGGAAGGCATTATTAATAACATGATGGACTGCTTGCAGTAGGCAGATCCCAAGCTCAGTATATGTGATATTGTTTTGCTATGTTGCTCTACTACTTGCATGCTTAGTTGTTAGCTAAGATTGATTGCTTGTTGCATTCCTACAAGTCCTAAGCTTTGGTGGGATTTAAGTAAGGTGGCCAAGGTGGATGCTCTCCATGATCTCCCTCTTGAAGTTGATCAGGTGTCTCATCACATGTATGAGACATCAAACAAGCTCACACTTTTCTATGCAAAAGCATTATGGATCTACAAGCGCTTAAATAAGCACTTATGGAAATGCATGCACAAGTTACAGGAGAGAGTAGTTAGCCAAGATACGAAGAACAATGATCTTCAATCAAGATATGATTTCTTGATGGATATATCTCAAGGAGATAGCACCTAGTGTATTTTTGAGATAGATTATGTCTAATACTAGATAGCTCTTAGAGGCAAAAATTAGGTCACGTGGGAGTTGATTGAGTAGTGGTTGCAAATGGACTTACTTTCCTAGACAAATAAAGATTGGAAGAATTATAACACAAAGGTGTATTGATGGGGGTAGATTCAAAAGAACCACAAGCAACAATACAAGCATGAGCATGACACGCACCTACTATGGTACAAAGAGGATTCTATTGAACACCATCACCTTGAGATGTTTCTTGAGGTGATCAGTGGGAGTTAGGTGTATGAGTTGTTCACATAACATACAGTGGTGAGTGGCTCTCTTGAGAGGGAGATTATCACCCCTTTGAGAGAGCTTCTTCTGTTGCCTTCTCAATGAAGCCACCCACATGGACATCGTGGATAAAGGCAAGACCCTTGTGGGGATTGACTTTGGCCAATAGGACTGGACACAACTTTGTAAGATTGAGATCCTCTAGTGCTTCGAGGTTGGCCTTGAAATGCTACCTCTAGAGGACACCGATGCGGGATGCTCTCAAGTTAATTTTTATTTTTTAGGAATTTTTATGTTTTGAGTTAGCTTGTATCATGAGGTTTGCTTACTAATAGTACCTATTTACTATGGTTATGCTACAAGTACTAGGAGATGTTGTGGGCCCTAGCGATGCAGTGGAGGAGGAAGAACCTCCACCCTTACCTAGCACCACCAGTTGAGCATGTCCAGATGTACCCCTACTGTGGGGCATTTTTTATATTTTTTATGTATTTTTAGCACACGATGTTGCTCATGTTATGTATTTCTATTTATATGTAATGAATGTATTTGCCATATGTAATGTGTAATATGTAAAATTTTTTTCTTTATGTTTTATATTTTATGCACTTGCTATGCTTATAATGCAATAAATTAATGTGCTAATTTACTATTATGCAACAATAGTGTAACTAGGCCATTGCAAGCCTCATGCTAGTTTAAGGCCATAGCAGGAGGGCCAGTGCTATTTTAAGGCCATTTCGAGTAGCGATCAATTTGAAGATGATAGTTTAAGGCCATTTCAGGCCCAATATGTTGCTATATCTTTTTTGTGATTTTAGTTTTTATAATTTTTATGTGTTTTGATGTTTTTTATGAATGAAGGAAAATGCACTAAAGCAACAATGATAGAAATGTAAACTAAGCTATCGAATGTGTAGCAAATGCAAATGGTAAACTAAGCAATTAAACTAAATGCAAATAATATGTTATAGTGCTAATGTGATATAAATGAAGAGGAGGATGCAGGGTGCAAGAAGTAGATAGTGGAAAGGTTCTTAGAGCTCTTTTGGACTAAGGGGGTACCTTAGTCACATAGTTGCTTCCTAATCTGATGTGGATTAGGAGATGCATAAGGCCTAGAGGGAACTATTCGATAGTCTCTCTATTCTTTGCTTGCTACATTGAAGGGCAACTCTATCCACAAGCCATCCTCTAGGAGGTCAGCAATTTCTACCACCTCTTCAGGTGGGTCTATCTCATGTGTTTTGACCTCGTCCTTTAAGGTGGACATGTCATCAAGAAATTCCACCTTCAACCATTGCTCCATGTCTATGTTGTTAATGGCCAAATGGGCGATGTTATCACCGTGGATGATAACTTCACAACCTTTATATGAAAGTTGGATTTCCTCATGGGTCAGGGAGGCGATGGCCCATAGCTGCGCCAACCAAGGCCTACCTAAGATCAAGTTAAGTCCTAGCATCTCCTCTATGACAATGAATTCTATGGTGGTGGGGAATTTCTCCCTTGCTACAAAGGCTATGGTTACCATGCCCTTGATAGTGATACATGACCTATTGAAGGATTTTAGGAACATGATCTTTGTCAGCCTGATTTGGTCTGCGAGGCATAGTTTATCAATAACGGTGTAAAAAATTACATTTGTTGTCACCCCATCATTGATGTGACCCTTCTAATCTTGCATTTTCCAACATTTATGGTGATAAACATGGGGGTTATTATGACTGTGCCCTTCTCAGGGTCAACCTTGATTGCCTCATATGAAATGCTAGGGGTGTTAAACTCGATTTCTATGGCACAAGATGTAATATCATAGCATGGATGGAATTCTCATCTACTAGGATATCCTCCATGATAAGAGTGGAGGTCAACATCTGTACTAGTGCTTTGTGATGGGTAGACAAGGTCATAATTAGGTCATACAAGCTCAATGTTGTATGCTTCTACTTTAACACTTACTTAACCTGGGCTAATGCATCAATAAAGTCTTTGTTATTGGTTGTGCTTTTGTTGGCCTTGACTTCTTCCATATGTCCTAAAAGATAGATTTTGCGTAGAGGGGACTTGAGCTTGATTTTCTTGGCCTGTGCAAGGGCCCTAGTTCTCAGTTGTGAGTTGCTAGTGGTGGCCTCCTTAATTCTTTTGGGCATGGTGACTGTAGATAGAGGTACTAATTTCAATGAATCAAGCTCTCTTTTCTCCTAGTGTTGCCTGATCATCCTATCAGCAACATGCTTGTTGGGCCTCCTCGATTTCCACCTAGATGGTCTTTTAATGTTGCCAATAGGATTGTCCCTTGGACATGAGGGAACTAATGTGTTACCCACTACTAGACTCTAGGTAGGTGAGGAGCCAGCATGTTGTGACACCCTAACCACAAAGGATGGTTGGGTGGTTATCATTGATGCAACATGGGATGGGACCCTAACCACATAGGGCATCATAGGTGGTTGGGGTGGCACTCTAACAACAAAAGGAAACCTCAAAGTTGTAGGGGATGAGGAGGCCCTTAGGCTACCAGAGGGCACCCAAACCACAAATGGTTGTTGTACTGATTCTGGGTTGTCATTAACGCTGATAGCATTGATGACATAGCCTACATTGCCTGCATTCAAAGGGTCCTTATACACCCTCATAAATTGATTTTGAGGCATAACTAGGTTGGTAGCATCAAGTACCAACTTGCCTCTATCATTCTTTGGAGGTCATCCTATAGGGCCATGCAAAAGTTAATGTTGTGACCAAGCAACTAGTGATATTGACAAAATTGGTCCAACCTAAAGTGTTTGGAGACTAGTGGCTCATTCAAGGTTGTTGATGTAGGGTTCCTTAAGAGCTCACAATACCTCTCATGATGTTTGTGAGCATCTTCGAACATCTGCTTGTATTGGATATGTTTAGCCTTCAGCATCTGGTCTAGTAATTTCAAGGGCTTTAAGGGCAATGGGGTATACTTTGAGCAATCCTTGTGCTCAAAGTTACGCCTTGGAGTGGCTTGCATTGTGAGTGCTAATGATGTAGGTTGGTTAGTTGTTGTGCTAGGGCTAGTGTTTTGGTTTATGGTCGAGGCCTTAGGTGGCTTGACCATTGACCTCTCTCTAGTTATTTTGGCCTCCTTAGTAGTTTCCACAATTGTAGTTTGTTTTCCCTTGTTCTTTTTGGCATGCAAGGTTTTATAGGCCACCTAGTTCGGGCCCTTGGTGGATTTTGCTACATCCTATATGATATTTGTCTGGGCAAAGGCTTGGCTTTGGGCCTATGAGGCCAAATAGTACAATTTTGATTACATGAAGTCATTAACTACATCCTTGAAAATGGCTAGGAGGCGTGTCTCTGCTATGGGCTCTCTAATTTCATTCAAAGAGATGCTCCATCATTGGATAAATTTTGCACAAGCTCTAGATGACCCTTCTTAATCTACATGAAGTTGTACTTGAAGTGCATAACAAACTAGCTCAAATGATCCTCCAAAGAGGAGATAGATCCATGGGGTAACACATAGTACCAGTTGAGCACTTTACTAGTAAGAGATATGGAAAAAACACATATCATGGCATGTGGCCATGCCTACAATACTAGGCACTCAAATTTGAGTGTCACCAACTGGACGTTGGGGTCCCTTTCACTATTGTACTTGGTGACGTAGGGCAGTGGGATCCTAGTTAGAAGAGTCAGTAGGGGAATAGCAGGACTTATGAGATTGTCCTGGTAGAAGTCCACTACATGAATTATTTCAAAGGAGGTAACCTTAAGCTACTTAACATCTTCCATCAAGGTTTGGATCAGTTAGAATGCCTGATCCAAGTTTTGGGATGTTGTATCAGGCTATGCTAGTTATGTTAACTATTGTGTTGGTTGTGTGGTCCATGCCAGGTGCTTGTTGTATTGGTTGTGCTATGGGCCTAGTGACTGAGGCAAGCCATGCATGAGTACGTTGAACCACTACCAAGGGTACAAATGAAATAGGCAGGACATACAGTGCCTAAGTCATTTGGGGCTAGGAGACATGCACAATGTGAACATGAGGTTGAGTAGGCATAATTACTACTAGCAAGGATGGCTAAAAAGGTTGTGATAATGCCACAAAGGGTAGGTTGACAGGAGGTAGTGCATCTTGACATATATGCTATGTTTGGTGTGTTTCCACCACAGGCGTTAACCTGGAAGGTGACACTGGGGCTATGAATGTCTCAAGAAAGATAGGTGGATGGGACTATGAGAAGGCTAGACCAGGGCTTGTCCACTAAAAGATAGTGTGAAAGGAGTCCTCATGCTCAGAACGAGCTTTGAACTTGTCCTACTCTTCTTACGGGGGTTCCTTGTAATCTATCCCTACTTCACACTCATTCATTCAAATGAGCTAGGAAAGTATCTAGCAATAAGGTTCAATGAGTGGGATGAAGTCAACTGGGGAGGGAATATACTCTCATCCATTTTGGTGAATGAGCTCATAGCCTCATTTGGCTTCCATGCCTAAGTAGTCTACGAATAGGCCTGCTTGGATCTTTGAGTAGATGAAGTTGTATTGTTCATCATTTAGTGTGGTATACTTAAGCTCTTGGCTACACAACCTAAGGGATTGCCTTGGCTTTGCCATGGTAGGACTGGTAGGTTGGTCAATCCTATTTTCTTGTTAGATGGTCAAGATGGCTAGTGTGCTTAGAGCAAATGTTGAAGGTTGCTCAGAACTCATGTGTGCGAGTTAAAAGTTGTAGAAAAATGGCTAGCTTTGAAAACTATAAAAAAAACATCTAACTCTAAAAACTATGAAAAAATAGCTAACTCTAAAAATTGTAGAAAAATGGCTAAGTCTAGAGACTACAGAAAAATGACCAAGAGACTACACTCTCTATAATGAAAGCTAACTATGATCTCTACTGAGTGCCCAAAATTTAGCTAAGCGTGAGGATGCATGCTTTGGGGTTCCTATGCAGGGTTTCAGAGTAATCGACCAATTGGTAAACAACGCCTGCGTTGTCCTAAGATCCAACCACTATCACATGTGCAACAGGTTAACATGGGTGTTGAGTCTATACTAGCCTAAAGCTAGCAATGATGACATAGAAAGCACATGAGACAACTACAATGAACAACAAAGATGAAAATGGTTTAGCCCTCCTTCTAGTGCCAAAAAATTATAGCGACCAAAAATGTTGGTAGTTTAAACACTGAGGGGTCTATAAGCACACAGCTTGATCCCACGTCTGCGTGAGGGCCTACTAGAGGCAAAGATGGGGTGCCCTAAATGGTCTTGTTGATTGAACAAGGAATTACGAAATCAAAATGCCAAATAATGCTAAGTGTTTAGCAATGTTTGTCGTGTCAACAGCATTAAAGGATGCAAGCATAGTCAAGGGTTTTAGTGAAAAACAAAGGTGCCAATGTGCAACGACCATTGCCCAAGCATGTTATGCATTGAAACAATAGAAAATGCAAGTAAAATGCTGAAAAATGCTAAATATGAAAAGAAAAGCAAGAGAGAATGGAACACCACCCTAAATGGGGTTGAGTGTAGTTAACTCCAAAAGGGGTAAGAAGGTACGCGGTGTACAACAAGCATAGTGGATAGCATAGTCATGATCTCTAGGATGTTTGGACATGAAGACTGATGTTCTGTTATGGTGTCTGCTTACCAGGTTGGCTACCATGTTGTGTAGTGGATTTTGGTGTCCTACTATGAGCTATGGTAGTATGCAACTTTTTCCTTTCTCTGATTCGCTAGTGTGCCTTTGATTTTTTGCCAACTGTGAACTTGCTAACTTGCCTAATTCTCAAATTTTCCAATCCTAAAAATGTAGAGGGCTAGGATATTTATAGTGCTAGGTCTTGTGTGAAATGTAGAGAGATTGCCACATGGCAAAGGGATAGTTGGGACTACACTGTCATCCAACTATGCTCTCTATTGAGCTAGTGATCTTGTGCTTTGCTCTATTCTACCAGACTCTGCGAAGTTGAGAGACTATGACTATGCTATTAACTGCATGTTCATATGCTGAGAAGACTACAATGTACCTGAAAAAATGCAACTTTGGAGACTATGCTCTTCACTATCTTATGTGGGGTTGAGTGTAGTTATAATTTGGGGACAAAAAAGAGGTATAGAAAATATGCATTTTGCTAACTATGCTTACTGGAGGTGAGTTGGAGCTAAGCTGAATGCTAGTGCTACATTGTGGAGGCCTTTAAAGGCTATTCTAGCTGACTACACTTGATTATGCTCTGGATTGGGGGAGAGCATAGTCTAACACCTAGAAAAAATTTTACAAAATGTGACTATGTGTTGACTATGCTCTCCATTGAAGGCTAACTACACTCTCAACTGGGGTCGAGTGTAGCCCCAACACTTGTTAAAACTTGTAAAAACTAGCTTCTACTTAACTATGCTCTAGGTTGGTGAAGAGCATAGTCTCAGCACTTAGAAAAAATCTATAAAATAGGGCCTTCATGCTAACTATGCTTGACTATGCTCTAGGGAAATGGAGAGTGTAGTCTTAGCACTTGGAAAACTCTGCAATGGCTAGCTTGACACCTAGAAAAATTTGCAAACCTAGGCCTTCATGCTAACTACCCTCTTCACGAGATGCTGACTATGCTTTGGGGTAGTGGAGAATGTAGTCTTAGCTCTTAGAAAAATTTGTAGCTTCTAGCTTCACAATGACACTTAGAAAAAATTGCAAAACTAGCATTTGTGTTGACTACATTCTCTACTAGGCTAACTATGCTCTAGGGCAGTGGAGAGCATAGTTTGAGCACTCATAAAAATTTGCAGAAAGTGGCCTCATGCTAATACTTAGACAAATTTTTAGTAGATATGCTATAACCCAAATTTGGTAGTGTTTCAAAACTAACATCCAACTCCTCTGGCAGCTGAAGAGTGAGTAAGAAGTTTCAATGATCATGAATAGTCTTTGTCACATGGTGCTGCTATGTATTCTTTAATAAAGATAGTCCCTCTTCCAATCCACACTTCCCACTACAATAACAACAAAATTATGGATTAGTGTGCAATGTGTAACATATAGCTTTTAAGTATCTTGTCTCATCAATGGTTACACATGGCTAGTTTGTGATTATGGTGGATTGATTTTGTTAATAGTGTTAGCAAGAAATTTGAAAACTAGGTGAAACAGATAAGGTATCCACTAAATTTAAAAAAGTTCAAACACAATGAAATACTTGAAGAGAGTTAAAAATTCACACTAATAAAAAGGAATTTTCACCAAAAAAAACGTTGTGAAGGTATGCACAATTAGATGTCATTGATTGGGGTACACAAAAGGATTTGATTGTAAGAATGTCTAAGGATAAAGAACTTAACTAACCCAACCAAAATGTATGCAAGTGGATCCTTCCCAAAGTAGGCACAAGCCCTTTATTACCCTTGAATAACTTCAAATTGAGGAGTCCATGGGCCCCATGGATGATTAATGGTTACAAAAAGTTAAGTACAAAAACCTAGAAGAAACTACCTAAAACTTTTGACACATTAAATCAGGACATCAAACAAGAACATGAAACTAATAGTGAGGTGAGATATGGAAAGCATAGGTGGAAGAGAGAGAGAGTGGAATGGAGTTTCTAATTAAGGTCACATGAAGTCCCTTGTGAATTATATGGTTAAATAACTTGTTAAGATCCATCCTTAGTCTAGACCAAAACCAACCACAATCAGTGACATCGCATTGCCATTCTAAGACCAGTCCACACCCCCCCCCCCTAAGACACAAGAGTGCTCACATAGAACAACCACCATTCCTTATTAGAGAAGAAAAGAGAAGTAGGAAGTAAGGAAGGGTCTTATTTAGAGAGGACCTTTAGGCACGGGTAACATGTCTTTCTAGTTCCATAACTAGTGCTTGTAACTCGTTTATTTTGTCTAAGGAGTATGCTTTGAATTCCCATTATTTCGTTTTTTTCTTTAATGATGGGAACCACACCATGCAAAGAATTATTCAACCTCTTGTTATTGGTCAACATGGAATAATAAGAAATTCATGAAAACACACATGCACCCAAGTAAGTAGAAAGGCATAAAGAATATTGAATCGCCTTAAAGTCACACCCTATTCAAACCTTTGAATCCTTTCCAATTTCAAAACCTACCAAAAGTTACAAGTTCGTTAAAGTTTTATTAATGAAAAAGGGACTACACATTTCCAAACAAGGAAGACCATAGAGTTTGTGTATGGGTGGATGTTGTGGACTCACTACCTTTTTCATGAAAAAGAAATCATGTCCTAATCATCAATAACAAAATTCAAAGCTAGACTCTAAACACCAACAATCAAATAACCAAATAACACATGCCCACATCAATTAAATCACACTGTACTACATTGGCAATAAGACACATCATTATTAAAACATAATAAGAAGATCATATCCAAATAAAGAAAAATATACAAGAAATTGTAAAAGAGTTAAGAAAAATAAAACTTGCTAACAATGTTGTAAAATAAAAATATTAAAAAATGAATAATGTAAAAATAAAAAGGTGTAAGATAAAGAATGTGTAAAACAAAAAGTTGTAAAAATAACAAGGTGTAAATCAAAAACTTGTAAAAAAAATATGAAAAACTAAGGAGCTACTTATATAATTAGCATGTATGGCCATTTGATGAGGTGTTTATTACACTAGCTTGCTTAGGCTCATGAAAAGGTTTGACTTGTTGTATGTTGACCAGCTACTTCTTGTCTAGGCTCTCAAGTTTGTAGATCATCATGGCCCTAGAAAAAAAAATTAAATGATATAAGGTCCTTTCCACAATGTCTAGAACTTAATTCATTGAGGTATGTGTATGGCATTCTAGTAGAAAACATTATCTCCTAGTTGAAATTTGACTTTCCTAATTCTAAAGTTATGGTTCTTTTTGTTGAATGCCTTGTGCACCTCATTAGATGATAGGATGACCAATCATTTTAATGGTTGTGCATCTCTTGGCATAGTGGCCTCCATAAGGACCTTCATGAGGGTCCTAAAGAATGTGTAGTTGATCAACATCAAGGAGACACTGATGAACTAAGCCATTTGTGCATACCTTGTAAAGGTGTTTGTTGATCTCCATGAAGCATTTTACTTGGTAAAGAAACTATTGTTTCTTACAGTGGTCTAATCCTTGTGACATATCTTGGGTGAGAAGATAGGTAAGAATGCCATCATACCATTTAGGTTTAGTGGCCAACTGTTTAGTTATAGCCCCATAAAAGAGGCGTTCATTAGGAAATAGATCAGATAGTGATCTTTCCTCCTCTTTGTTGTCCCATGGCAACCAAGACAAGTGGTCAATGACCACATTCTTAGTGCCCTTTCGATCTACCATCATCACATTCAATTCTTGTAAGATCAGCAGCCACTGTATCACATAGGGGCTTACCATTAACTTTTTCATTAAGACATGGATGGCACTATGGTTTGTGTGCACAAATACTTTGTATCCAAGCACATAATGCTTGAGCTTCTCTAGAGTAAACACCACTGTCATCAATTCTTTTTTTGTGGTGGTGTAGTTCAGTTGTGCACTAATAATGCCTCAACTTGCATAATGGATGTAATATGGATGTTTCTTATTGTCCATTTTCATATGCATAGTTTCCAAGGCATAATTTGATGCATCTATCATGACATGAAATGGTCTAGAACAATTGAGTACTTGTAGAATTGGAGTTTCTACAAGTTTATCCTTTAATTATTAGAATGCTTTTTTACATTCTATCATCCAAACAAATGGAGCATCTTTCTTTGTTAGCTCAACCANAATCCTTATTTTTTTGAGGTTGACCTCAATTATTTCTTGTGATATTTTGTGTCCCAATATAATGCCATCTAGGACCATTAGATGACTCTTTTGCTAATTGAGTCGAAGGTTTGTTTCAACACATCTCTTTAGAACTTAAGGCGATCTAGGGCTTGCTCAAATGTAGCTCCATAGGTGGAAAATTCATCCATGAAGACTTTTAAACTACTACTGATCTACTATTAAAACATTCTAAGGACAAAGTGCTGGAATGTAGCAGGGGCATTACATAAACCAAAAGGCATCTTGCGATATGCAAAGTACCCCAAAAACTTTTGAATGTTGTTTTGGCCTAGTCCTCTAGCATGATCTAGATTTGGTTATAACCACTATAACCATGTCTAGCACTTGATCCACAAGTGGCAATGAAAAATGATCCTTGAATGTTGCCATATTCAACAACCAAAAATCAATGTAGACCCACCACTTACCACCTTTCTTGGACATAATAACGAGTGGACTAACCCACTCGCTATCGAAAATAGGATAGATAGACCTCACCTTGAGGAGTTATTTGATTTCCTCATTGATGATATTCTTTAGTTTGGGATTTAATCATATCTATGGCTATCTCTTTGGCTTTATGGTTAGATCAATGTAGATACGATGCTGGCATATCCTAGGATCAATTCCTCTGAGTTTGGGAGATGACCAAGAAAAGGCTACTAACCATTTTTCAACCACTTTTAATAGCATATATTTCCATTTTTTAGCAATATTAGCATTGAATATTATTGGCTTTACATTTTTTAAAAATACATATTCCATGTCGGCTAGTAGAGTTTTTAGTTCAAGGGGCTCTTGCTTGAAATTTTTAGGAATCTCCAACTCTCCATAGTAGGTATCATCATTTGTATTATGAATGAGTTGGTGATGAACTTGCTCTAGTTCATCCATGCCTGTGACATATGCATATGTTAGGCTCTTAGTTGGTTCCACGAAAAGTGTGCTACTCTTAGAATCAACGGTTAGCCATTGGGTGCCCTCTTGTTTTGTGGCTACTACGTACAGACACGTTTGAATATCAGCTTTTGGTGCACATTTCTTGCATGTAGAGATGGATGCTCATTTCACTGCCTAGAGTTTCTACACACAATTGCACCTCGTATCCCTATACGCGATGCATGGAACTTGTTTCTCCTAGATCTTCTTTAATGCATTTTCTTTGGATATTTCTAGCAAAATATCTTTGATGCCCATTTTTGCATCAACGATGCTTACTCATGCCCTTTCCATGATGATTGTGAAGTCCTCTTTGTAGTTTTCCACCTTTATTACTAGGATATCAATAGGATAAGATCACCCATAGACAATGGTCACAATATCTTCTACTAGTTCTAATGGAACAATGATGAACTAGTTTGCCAATTCTAATCTTATATTGCTCTTCTTTAGAGGAGGTAGGTTTCATGTAGTATACATCTCATGAGAAATTATGTTGACACTAGAACCTTTGTTGAGAAGAGCTTTGCATGGTTCATTCCTAGTAATTTGCAAATAAATAAGAGGACTTCCAAGATCTACTAATTTTCTAAGAATATTTCCAATACATATCCAATCAGATACGACATGAGTAAGCATAACAATATGGATCTTGGGTGGTATTTGGTTTGAAGGGGACTTGAAGGAAGTTGATACAAAGGAAGACAAAGGAGCAAGGTTGCCAACCATAGGTGTATGTGAGGTCTTAGGTAGACTATGGGACCGAAAGAAAGGTCTTTTCTTTAATCAATTGTTCAAACCACTTGGTTGATGAATTAATTATAGATTAATGGCCTTGGTAGCATTTCGTTGTTATGATTAAGCTGTAAGTTCATCCTACATAGATGGAGCAGGTGGTATTTATGCAAAGGATGGAGGAGCATGTGCAAGAATAGGAGGAGGATAAGGGTAAAAGGTGGTATGCATCCTAACATGTGGAGAATGAGTTCAATAATAATCAGGAGGATAGTAGTAAGGTTGAAAAGTAGAACGTGACTAGAAGAGTCACATGGAGACAAGGGTTGTTATCTATAAGGATATTGCTGCCATGGTGGTGCCAACACTCATGACTATGGTTGCTACCACTGTTGATACTATTCATATGGTTGTGATGAAGTTCCACTTGGATAATACTATTACTATTGGTGGAACTACCTAAAATTACCTTGAGAATAAGGTAATCTTTTGGGTGTTTGTGTTTGTGCTAGTCATGGATTCATAGCATACACCCCAAATTCTTGTAACTACAACACAATAGGACAAAATCCCTTATGATGTTCATAATGGTAGATGCCACATCCACTGTCATCATCTAATTCACTTTTCACAACTCCCTCTATTGTAGCAATCTTGCCCTTACCTTTTTAATAGGCACATTCAGCTTCCTTGCACCTCTTGTGCTCATGATCACTACCTTGTTCCTTGGACACTTCAGCAATTTTTAGGATAGCTTAGAATTTCCTATCCATAGAGTCCCATAATTGATAAACCTTAGCTATAATTTCAAATTGAAATTTTCAAAGAATCAAGGTTTTCCTATTCACACCCTCATAAAGTGATGATTCTTCCTCATTGTCATAGAATTGAACCTTCCTCTTGCAAATAAAAGAATCACAATTATACTCCTCTACACTTTCACATTTTCTTAATTCTCCTTCCTCTTTAGCTACTTGCTCAATCAATGTTTGGATTTGATAGGTGTGTAATTCTAATAGTTGCCCTTGGGCATAGACTTCAATGGGTCTTCTTGTTTTAGATCCAAGCCCATCTACAATGTTGCGAAGTTTGTCTAGTTAAGAATAACCATGGCTAGGACATCTATGCATTAAGGAATAATATTGGTTGATGGCAATGTCCAAGGGTTCGTGTGTTTTTTATTTTCATCCTTGGATCTAGCTTCTCAAGTTGGATACTTTGAACTATGTTTGATATTTATCATTGAATAATTCAAGCATTGTACTTCATTATCTAATAAATTTCAATTCTAAGGACCAATACCAGCTTTTAGCGTCTTTAATAAGTGTCCATGGGAACAACTTAAGCTTTGGCCATTCATTTTCTATGTTCTACAAGGCACATGCATCTTGGAAAGCTTGTAGATGGTTCTATGAATTTGAGTTATATCCCCCTTAAAATTGAGGGATATTATTCATGTCTAGCCTTTTGATCCAACTATCCTTTATATGCCTTGTGGGAATTCGTACTACCTCTATAATGTTTAGCATACTCTAGGTAGCAAGCAAAGGCTCATCAAGGCCTTGATTTTGGTGCCTATGATACCCTCTGCTACCCCTTTGTTCATGGCAATGGATCTCTCTTGAACATCCATGCCCTTGGTCTTAGCTTGCCCAACAATCCCTTCAATCATTTCGGTCCCATTGGTCACCTCCATCATGGTTGTGCCTCCTACAGTTGTAATCAAATCTAGAAGAAGATGATGATGATGAAGAAGGTGAAGACGAAGGAAGACTAGCACCATCATGGTGCCTGGTACCCTCTTTTAGGTGATTGCAGCCACAATCATGCTCTTATTTATTATTCGCATCCCTACCATGACTTCCCTCTTTGGATCCTCCTTTGTCATTGGATCCATTCTTGATAGAATCAAGATTATGGATCATGGATTGCAGGTTTTGGTTTTCACCTTCTTCACTGAAGTCAAAGAGAAGAGTTTCATTGAATAGAAAACACCCAAAGAAGTGTTCTCCAACATATTTTTTGTATAGTATGAATGGAGAGTCATTGAACCACTTCCCCTTCATAGATTCATGATGTTGTTCTAGCTATCAATCCCTAAGATGTTGTGCTTTACTGGGATGATAATCCCTGGCATCACTATCCTACACAACGTACTTAGCATGAATTCCTTGGATACCCAATTGTATAAGTATTTTTTGGAGCATTGTAGGAATGAATCGATCGAGCAACAACACGATGTTACCCTCCATGTCACACCACTATAGTTGTTCATCTTGGTGTAGGATGAAGATGAAGCTAGATACATACTCATTAGGATGAGTTTATATGACTCGATATTGTTGGAGCACCTGCTAATGAACTTCATCAAACATGGGTGAGGAATCGCTCCTGTGAGAAAAAGACATTTTATGTTGGAGAATAAAAACACAATGTGCTTTTAAATATTGTTCTAGTTATTCCAAAGTGTGATATGATTCTAGGGTTTGTTCCAAAAATTTTAAATAATTTTCACTAAGTCCTAGATAGCACATGTAACAACTAAAAGGTCCCCAACAATGGTGGCAATGATGAGCGACGAGGTACCCCTACACCCAAGTATATGAATCACAAGCGTTCATGCACAATCCGATTGAACTTTGTAGACCTTAAAGTTATTAAGTATAGTAGTTCGAGAAAGTGAAATCCAAGTAGGAAAATCATTGTCTTCTAAGTTCCACTCATGAGGTATAAGTTTATGGTTAAGTGCAACTGAGGTATATGATTTTTATCATTCTATGTTTTATAGGTTTAATCACCTAGAGCAAGAATAGAAAGTAGAGTAATTTAATATCTAATTTATCTAATGCCTAGCTAGCCTAACACAAGTACCTATTCCCACTCTTTGGACACATCTTGAACGCATATAGCATTGTTGGGTTACCAAATGTTAAGCATTTCTGGGTTACCAAGTACTACACATATTCTTGAAGTGGTCGTACTTGTGTTCATTAACAACTAGAAATTAATTGCTTAATTGAAGTGCATTAAAGTAAAGTGCATGAATAATAAATGCATTAAAAGAAACATTAATCTATTTTCAATATTGCAAGGATTATCAAAAGGGCTCATCTTTATTTTTCCATCACATTGTTGTGCTCAGGTACATTACTGCTTGAATAAAGGTCCATACACATTTAGACTCCTACTACAAGCACTCAGAAATATTCAAACTCTAGAATGGCTAAACTGTAAGAACTTCATTACTCTATGCAAAAACTGATTAAAAATCATGTGTCCAACCACTATATTTATAGGTCAGCATATACTCCACAATATCGGATATTCGACATCACATCTTGGGGCCCAATATTGGGTATCTGATATCGAAGCATATCAAAACATGATTCATCAATTATATTTGACCTTTAGAGTTGTTTCTATGCTTTTCATTTTTACATTTTGTTAATTTCATTTTTTATTTAATATATGGTAAATATTCTTAAATCTATCATGGATTTCATTAGATATGTTGATATAGATACTACTTCTTTAGGAGATATTTATGAAATATATGATAGCATGTTAAAAAGGATATCACTGGAACATTACCAAACAATCACATGTTATGCTTGAAACTAATCATTCTCATTCTACCAAAGATTAATGTACATGAAAATGTAAATATTAAGTTAACTTTAAAACAAAATAAATTACATTAAAAGTAAATTCTATTCTAAGTCAAAGTGTTATAGTGAATAGGAATTAATCTTGATCTTATTGCTAGTGATGGATTGTGTTTACATACAATGCCATTCAAATAAGATGTCATACAATTAACTCAAATTCACATTGTGGGCACTTGTTGACTATTTACTAAGACTATGAAAACAAACTATAAGATTTTGACTATACTAGTGATTAAAATAGTGCATAAATACAACGGGTAAACTATATTTATAAGCATTTTTTATGATGACATAATAGAGGCTTAGTCAACAAAGCTACATCTATGCATCAGCATCAAGTCTTGGAAAATGACACTTTTATTATTCATCAATGGATTATATTCTTTGTAAGAAGTCATAATTGTTCCTAACCCATTATGTCTTTCCATACATTTATAAACCATTATGTCTCTTTATTAACAACTTTTCATATTTTCATATATTATTAATGAGAAACTAATGATTGTATTCTAACACTTCTCTTTAAGCATTATTTTTTCCTTCTTCTTGGCTTCTACAGAATTCATGAGTGGATAAATCAAAAATTTGGATGATGAAGAAAACTTATATGCTTATGTTAACGAATCTATATTTGAAAGATTAACATCCTTTCATATTTCTTTTCTCCCCCTCAAACACGAATACATCCATGTTTATATGGAATTTCATTGTTATTTATAGCTTTTCAACATTCAATTTCATACTAGGTGACATCTTCCAAGTATGAAATTGATACAAATTACTGACATTACGATGAAATTGTTGTAAATTTCACACAAGTTTCTTGCTAACTTTAGATTTCTACCTAACTTCTTCCACTTGTGCTTCATACTTTCACCTTTCAGCCCATATATTTAATTTGTAATTGCTCCATACCTTGAGTTTTTTATTCTCATGTGTAATTTAGTCCTTGCTTATATGTGATCTCTCCTTCACTGTACTTTAATGTCATTTTCTAAGGCTTCTTAACTTAAATTTCCATGGTGCATCATAATTATGATTCTTTTGAATTATCATGTGATTCTTAAACTCTCAATCCTAGCTACCTCAAAATTTTACACTTGAGTATAAGATTCAAGTACCTTGAAATTTCTCTTTAAGTTTTGATCTTTTAGCTAACAAGTTATAATAATTTCCTCTTCTTCTATTATGTATGTTGTTCTTGTCATTTCTTTTTCTTGAATTTCACATTAAGTGCTAATCTCTTTTTTCCTCACTTTGATACCATGTTGAATTTTTCATTGATTTTCATTAGATTTGTAATACAACATCATTGCCTCAGGATTTTTTACATGAAGATACACTTTGCGTAACTGAGAGTAATACCATTGGTAACATTCTTGATGAGCATCAAAGTGTCACGTCAATGGGACCCCATCGATGGGGCCCCATTTACGTGGTGTTGCCCCATTGATAGGGCCGCATTGAGGTAGTGTTTGCTATATTTATGGGGCCCCATCAACGTAGCCCTACAGCAAAAACTATAAATACAAGCTCCCAGCCATGTTTATGGGCATTAGAAGTCATAGTAGTAGCCGAACTCTTGCAATTTTTACATTTAAAACTTAGAATATTTTCCTAAGTGCCCATAGTAGAAGTCATTGAGTGTACGGATCTTTCAATGGTGCAATAATAGTAATCACACTGATGGAGGTTAGCAATGGTGCAATAATACTAATAACCATGCCCACAATAATCAAAGGGGTAACATAGGACATCATCGGTGACAAAAAAAATACTGATGATGATGAGCCTTTTTTAGCAACTCGAAGTATGCTTAACATTTCAAAGGCAGTCAAGATTCTAACTAGGCATGTGAAAGATAGTCGAATCAAGCACTTAGACATGAATAATATCCCAAGATTTGAGGGGGGATATAACTCTTATTTGCAAAACCATCTACAAGCTTTTCATGATGCCTATGCCTTACAAAACATTGAAAATGATTGGCACAAACTCAAACTTTTGCCTAGGACACTCATCAAGGAAGTAGAAGGTTGGGACTGATCCTTGGAGTTGGAATCTATCTACAAATGAAGTACTATGCTAGAACTATTTAATGACAAATACCAGATATACTCCAAAGTGTCCAACCTGAGAAGGAAAATTGAAGACTAGAAACAAGAAATACATGAGCCCTTAGATGCCACCATGGATAGATACTATTCCCTCTTACATCGATGCCCTGGACATGGTTATTCTCAAAGGGAACAACTTTGCCACATCATAAATGAGCTTAGAGTAGAAACCAGAGGAACTCTTGGGACTTATGCCCAAAGGAGACTATCTAAACTAAGAGCTCATCAAATACAAAGGATGGTAGAGTAGGTTGCAAAAGAAGAAGGTGAGTCGTAAAAAAGGGAAAGTGCAAAAGAGTATAATAGGGATCCTACCATAATGAAAAGAGAGGTTTGATTTTGTGACAAGGAGGAGTTACCACTCAATGAAGTGGTGAACAAGAAAACNTGAAAAGAGAGGTTTGATTTTGTGATAAGGAGGAGTTACCACTCAATGAAGTGNTTATGGGACTCTTTAGATGAAAAATTCCAAACTGCTATGAAGATTGCTAAATAATTTAAAAAGAAAAATAGTGATTGTAACTGTGAGAGGCAAAAAAAAATTTAAAAATTCCTACCAACAAAGTAACGGAAAAGTTGTTGTAGTAGAAGAAGTTATGAAGATGGACTCTGATGATGATGTTGGGTGTGACATTTGTTAGTATGAACATCCTAAAGGATGTTGCCCTATGGTGTCACACTTACAAGAGTCTAGGGTGTATGTGTTGAATCCTTGACTAGCACAGAGGTAAGCACCCAAATGATTACCTTATCCTCAAGGCAATCCAAGGTAGTTCCACGAACAACAACAAGCTTACTATACAAGTGGAGCTCCATCACAACCATATGAATAATATCAATAGTAGCATCAACCAAAATCATGGGGAATGCCACCGCCAAGACAGTAGTACCCTTATAAGTAACTAGATCCATACGACTACTATGTTCAGCAATCCATCTCTCCACGAAGTTCTACTAGCCACAACTCATTCTAGCATCATTATTATCCTGTAGAGTACCATCAAGCTCATTCACCTTCTAATTGAGGAAAAAATCCATATTCATACCACCCTCTACATTCATTTGCACACATCCCTCCACTCTCAACCTAGTTACCTCCTACTCCATCCATGCAGGGAAAAATTCCCCCATAGCCACAGCAATGAAACGCTACAAAGGCTTTACATTCACAATTGGCCTTCCAACCGAGTGGTTTAGATATTTTATCTAGGAAATAATCCTTCTTTCAACTCAATAATTCTCCCAAGCCCTCACAACCTAATGTAGCTACTTACCCTATATCTCCAACACCCTCATCCTTTGCATCAAACACATTCGAGTACCCTTCAAACCAAACACTACCTCATATCTACACTGTGATGTTAACTCATGTTGTTTCTAATTGGATTAAGGTTGGCAATCTTTTCACAAAGAGATCTAATCCAAGAAGTCCTCTCATTTACTTATAGATTGCTAGGCATGAGCCATGAAAGGCTCTTCTTAATTCTAGTTTTGATGTTAATCTCATCTCTCATAACATGTACAAGGCTTGGAACCTACCACCTCTTAAGAAGAGTAACATCTGTTTGCAATTGGCAAACCAGTCATCACTATTCCTCTACATTACCAATTTTCTAGTGATCAAGGTAGAAAACTGCGAAAGGCAACTTCCTCATCATCATGAAAAGGGCTTAGTTAAGCATGGTTGATGCACGAATGGGCATAAGGAATTTCTCCTTGGAAATCTCCAAAGAGAATGAATTTGGACACCTAGGAAAAAAACGTATTTCATGCATCACATATAGTGATAATGGGTGCAATTACGTGTAGAAAATTTGGTCCATTAAGAGTACATTCATTAAAGCATGCAATCAATGTGCACATGAAATAGATATCCAAAGGTGCCTATACGTAGTAGCCATAAAAAAAGAGGATACCCAGTGGTTGACAGCTAACTCTGACAATAGCACACTATGCATGGAACCTATTGAGAGCCTAACATATGGATGAACTTGAGCAAGTTCATAACCAAATCTTTAATGATGAAGATGATGATACCTATTGGGGAGAGTTGGAAATCCCTAAAAATTTTAAAAAGAAGCCCCTAGAGTTAAAAACTCTATAAATCAACATAGAGTATGCATTTTTAAACAATGGCAAGCCAGTTATAATCAATGCAAATATTTCTCTTGAACAAAAAGACAAGTTGTTGAAGGTGATTAACAAATGGTCAACAACCTTGGTCATATCCCAAACTAACAGGAATTGATCCAAGGATATGTCAACATTGTATCTACATCAACCTGGCCATGAGGCCAAGAAGGTAGTCGTAGAGGCAATTAAATCACAAGTTACAACAAATCATTAAGGAGGAAATAGAACAACTCCTCAAGGTAAGGTTCATCTATCCCATCATGGATAGTAAGTGGGTTAGGCCACTCATAATTGTGCCAAAGGAAAGTGACAAGTGATAGGTTTGCTTCGACTTCAAGTTATTGAACATGGCAACATTTAAAAAACATTTTTCATTGCCATTTTTGGACCAAGTATTGGACACTATCTTTAGGCATTGTTATTATAGCTTCTTGGATGGTTATAGTCGCTATAACTAGATCTAGATTACACTAGAGGATCAGGCCAAGACAACATTCATGAGTTCCTCAAAGACTTTTGCATATTGTAAGATGTCATTTGGTCTATGCAATTTCTCTATAACATTTCAATGCCTAGTCCTTAGTATTTCTCAATAATAGATTGGTAGTAGGCTAGAAGTCTTTATGGATGACTTCTCTATCTATGGAGCTACATTTGAGCAAGTCCTAGATTGCCTTGAGAAAGCATTGAAAAGATGTGTTGAAACAAACCTCAAGCTTAATTCGCAGAAAAGCCATTTAATGGTCCAAGAAGGCATAGTACTGGGACACAAAATTACACAAGCAAGGATTGAGGTAGACCTAGAAAAGATAAGGGTCATCTAAGGAATCACATACCAACCAAAGATAGTTAAAGATGTCTTCTCATTCCATGGACACACTGGCTACTACTACCAATTCATAGAGAATTTTTCTAAGATCACAAATTCATTGGTTGCACTTACAAAGAAAGATGCACCATTTTTCTGGACCAAGGAGTGCAAACATGTAGTCCAACTACTAAAGGAGAAACTTGTAGAAACTCCAATTCTACAAGCATCAAACTGGTTCAAGCCATTTCATATAATGATGGATGAATCTAATTATTCCTTGGGAGTCATGCTTATGCAGTTGGAAGATAAGAAACATCCATATTACATCCACTGTGTAAGCCAAAGCATTATGGATGCATAGTTGAATTACACCACAACTAAGAAAGAACTGATTGTAGTGGTGTATACACTTGAAAAGTTTAGGTACTATGGGCTTGACTATAAAGTGTTTGTGCACACAAATCATAGTGCCATCCGCTTACTAACGAATAAGCCAATAGTAAACCCTTCTATCATACAATGGCTCATGATCTTGTAGGAATTCGATTTCAAAATGGTAGATTGGAAAAAGACTGAGAATGTGGTCATTGACCACCTCTCTCAGTTAAGATGGGATAATAAAGAGGAGGAGAGTCCACTCTTTGATCAATTTCCAGAAGAACTCCTCTTTATAGGAGCAATAAATGACCAAATGTCCCTTGAACCAAATTAGTATGCTAGCATCCTCACTTACCTTCTCACTCAAGAGATGCCACAAGATCTAGACTTTATGAAGAAATAACAATTTCTTCATTGAGCAAAGTACTTCATGGAAATCAATGGACATCTTTATAAGGTGTGCACCGATGGCCTAGTTCGTTGGTGACTCCCTGATACATATCAATTACATGCTCTCCAAGATGCTCACGAAGGCCCTTATGGAGGCCACTATGTAGGGAGACACATGGCCATAAAAATCCTGATGGTAGGATATTATTGGCTTTGAATCTTCAAGGATGCCCACCAAATTGTTCAATCTTGTGAATGTTGTTAACAAGATGCTGGAATGACTACATGAATGAAGGATCCTCAATAATGGATCTAACCACCGGAACCATTTGACATATAGGGCATAGACTTCATGGGTCCCATCATGCCCATGTCCAATGGAAAGGCATACATCGTCATAACAGTCAACTACTACACAAATGGGTAGAAGCAGCAGCCATCAATGATTATACATCATCCACTGCTGCTATATTTTTATAACAACATATTGTAAATAGGTTTGGGGTGCCACATGCATTGATTCTAATAATGGAACCCATTTTACAAGTGCCACCTTTCGAATGTTGATGCAATGCTTGAGGGTTAAACATAAATTAATAACACCCTATCACCCCCAAGCTAATGGTCAAGAAAAAGTCACCAATAAGGAGATTACAAAGATCCTAATAACGACCATAAGAAAATATAGGAGAGATTGGAGCATAAAACTCAATGATGCCCTTTGGATGTATCGCTCAACATAGAAACTCCCTATTGGCTACTCTCCCTACAAGCTGTTGTATGAAGAACTTCCAACACTTCCAGTCCAATCTGAGCTTCATACACTTTCAACAGCCTATGACTTAGACCTTGACCTAAGCCTAGCACAAAGAGAAATATTAATCAACCTAAATGTTCTAGATGAAAATTGATTAGTGGCCCTATTTTTAAATGAAGTGCACAAGGCATTCAACAAACAATGACATGACTTTAGAATATGAAAAGTAAAATTTCAACCAAGAGATAAGGTTCTCTACTGGAACCTCACACATGTATCCTAGAAAACAAAGTTCCAAACATTGTGGGAGGGACCTTATGTAATTGAAGAAACCTTTCCTTTTGGGGCCATGATCATATACAATCCTAAGAGCCTAGACAAAAAGTAGTTGGTCAACATCCAGCAAACAAAGTGTTTCCATGAACCAAGGCAAGCTAGTGCAAAAAATACCTCAACGGATGGACAACCATACTCAATTTTTTAAATCTCCTTCTTCCAACTCAGTCATGGGGGGAGATAGCTATCTATGTTAATCATCTATATGGCTCCTCAGTTTTTCTATTTTTTATTTTCCAGATTTTTGATTTTGCAAATTATTTATTTTACACCTTTTTTGATTTTTTAATTTTTTTTTCCATTTTACACCATTTTTTTCTTTTACACCATCATTAGTACATTTGAATCTTTCTTGGATATTTTACACTTTCTTATATATTTTACTTTGTTTTTTTTAGTGTGATTTTCAAATTTTCACTAATAAAAGTGCTTTATTTCCATAAGACACAATGGTGTTGTAGTTGCTACTAATGGTGGTTTGTGCTTTATGTTTTGTTTACTAATGTTTGGTTTCTATTTTTGAATTTTTGTATTGATGGCTTAGTCATGGTTTCTTTTCCATGGAATAGGCAGTGAGTTCACAACATCCACCCATCCACAAGCTCTATGGTTTTCCTTGCTCTAAAAGTTTGAGGTCCTTTTCATTAAATCAACTTTTAATAAATTTTGTAACCTTGGTAGTTTCCAGAATTGGGAAAGATTTAAAGGTTTAGATAGGGTGTGACTTCAAGGGAACTCAATACTCTTTTTTCTCTTCTACTTACTTGAGTGCTTGAGTGTTTTCATGGACTCCTTACTATTCCATTTCAACCAATAATAAGAAGTTAAATAAAATATTTGCATGGTGTGGTTCCCATCAAAAAGGGAAAAAAAGAAAAAAAATAAACAAACATGATGGAAATTTAAAGCACACCCCTTAGATAAATAAACGGGCTACAAGCACTGGTTATGGAACTAGAAAGACATATTGCCCATTCTTGAAGGTCCCCTCTAACTAAGGCCCTCTCTCACTTCCTACTCTTCTCTTCTTTTCATAGAATAGTGGTTATTTTGTGAAAGCACTCTTGTGCCTCAAGGGGATCAATCAGTCTTGGAGGGGCAATGTGAAGTCATTGAAAGAGGTTGGTTTTAGTCTTGACTAAGGATGGATCTTCTCAAATCATTTTAAACATAAACTCCACAAGGGACTTCTTATGACCTTAGCTTGGAATTCCATTCCACCTTCTCCATCATCCATCTATGCTATTTGATACTAACCTTGTTGCCAAGGTCCATGTTCTTGATTCTATGTTTTAGTCAAATACGTATTTGAATTCTTAGGTAGAATCTTCTGATTTTTGGTCCTTAACTTCCATCAACCATTAATCACCTATGGGACCCACAAACGCCTTAGGTTGAGGTTATGCAAGGGAAAATAAGGAATGTGCCTACTACGGGAAGACCCACTTGCATATCTCTTGGTTAGGTTCATTAAGCACAATATCCTTAGGCATTTTTGCAATCAGAATCTTTCATGCACCTATCTTCCACATCACACCATGTGCTCCTTTACATATTTTATTTATTAAATACATTCTTCATCAAATTTTTCAATTTTTGAGCTTTCAAAGATCATCTTCAATGATATTATCATATTCTTGGCTTTTTTGGAACTCCATGGACCCCAATTTCATTGAAAAATTCCTTATATTTCTCAAGATATTCAAATTTCAAATTTTTGGCCTATGGGCTTCGTAAACTAAGCCCTGTTAACAAAGCAAACTCATATACAAGGCCTCGTCAATGTAAGGGAAAAATTCTATATATATGCATGACCCCACTTGGAAATTTTTACAGTTTCTCACAAATTCTAGGGAAATTTCCCAAATTTTCAAAGCCCAGAACCTTCCAGAGCTCATAACTTACAAATCGTTTATCCAAATCACTTCATTCTTTGACCCTGTAGCTACCAGAGGTAAGCTCTTCGTCATGGGGGCCACAAATGTGCCATTTTTGATAGAAAATGTTTCACAATTTTTCTAACTCCCACAAAGGTTTAACTAAAAAATCAACCATTAAACACTAAATTACAAGAGTTAAACCTTTCCACCAAACTCCAGTAACATCTACAATAAATAATTAATAACATAATAATAAAATAATCAATCTTTCATGGTCCAACCTTAGCCAAAGTGTCACTAACTAATGAGAGAAGGTATCCAAAAATCTAAACTTACACATTAGATCTACTAATCCATGGATGTGTTGTAACTATAGATGGCACCAAAAGAAAAGCACGTGCAAAAAGTAGGACCATCTCAACCAAGGTAGAAATAGCCTAGAATAGGAAGGAGCCAAGAATAGCCCCAAGAAGAACGGCTTACAACCCACACCATAGCTCCTCTTAGGGAAGAAGCAAAAGTGGAATCTATTCAACAGATTCTAGAACTAGCAACAGCAACAGAAAACTTCCATCGAGATGATGCACTAGCATACTTAGCAAATCTCAAGGTGACCTTGACAAAGGCTTGCCTGAATCAAATCAAATTGAGAGAGGTTCAAAAATTAGTGCTCCAAGAGTTAAAATTTGGCCCTTTCCTAGAGCAAGCACCAAAAGAAGTATAGGACTAATTGAAGGCCTCTCCCATGTGGCCAATCATCACTTCCACTAGGGAGTGGTACATGGGAGAGATGTTTTTATTCTAGAACAACAAGCAGCCTAAATCAACGGTAAAAATCAAAGACATCTTAGTGTCCTACTTAGCACAAGCCATTGCTACAATGCTTAGGTTGCAAAAAATGGGGACAAGTCTTACTGAAATCCCAATGTATGTGGATCCTAGTATCAAGAAAGAATGGATGTGATGGTGCTATGACGTCGACCATAAGGAGTTTAGCATGCTCACACTGGTAAAGAGCATTTATTACAAGATTGTGACCTTCCACCTCAATCTCACAGTGAGGCCAAGAAAAATTGCCACTTTCTCTACCTGTGCATGTGCCACTTTGAGTGGGAGATTTCCTATCAACCTTTCATAGCTAATCTATCTAAAGATGGAGAAGTGATTTAAAAAAAATGAACATGGAAGGAAGGCACTTCCCTTCCCATGCCTCATTAAGAAACTCTATTGAAAGGGAGGAATACTCCATTACACCAATGATATAGTCAAGATTGTTCTATCCACCAATTGGGTGGAAATGATGAAAGACAAGATGCATGCAACCACTATCCAAGAAGAGGAGCAGCAACCACCACCTCCACCTACAACTCAGACAACTATGCTAGACATCATTGCAATTGCCCAATGATTGCACAAATTCCAAGAATGGCTCTTGAATGAATAAGACAAATGAGTAGGCACAAGTGGTGGGGACCCATTCATCTATAGACCAGTAATGAGTCACCTCAATGAGGTGGCCTGAATGATCAGCTTGATGGGTGGAGGTGGATCCATTTTCTCTACCCAAAGAATGCAGTTTCCCACAAGGTCAAATCCAAGCATTAGAGAGGTCATGATATCTCTCGCAAAATAATAGTCACTCCTAGAAATCTCTAGGAATGCCATGAATTTCTTGATGCACTTGGAGGAGGATAAAGGAAAAACTGTATTGGTGATGCAACACCAAGGGTAGGAGACAATAGTAAAGACGGTTGTTGACCACATTGCCAAAACACTCAATGCACTTGCAACATCCGCACCAAACTCACTACACTCAAGTATGTGCAGATGTTTGCAAGAACCACAAGTGGTAAAATAAATGCAATGTAGCATGAAGAACTGCTAGATCGCCTGGTAGAAACTGGGCAACTACTTCTAGATATCTTTGACCTTTCAAACAATATCACTGCAACCTAGTCAAAGCTGCTTAAGGAAAGGGGAAAGAATATCATCTTGGAAGGGCAACTAAAAATAGCTAGGAAGCTAAATGAAAGCTTAGCTGCTGAAGTTTCTAAATTAAGATCCCAAGTTACCAACCTTGCATTTCTCAACCCAACATTGACAAGAGATAAAGCTATGAAACAACTTCACACCAAACTCAAAGGGGTTTAGGGTGCAATAAAGACAAAGATGTTTTATTGATCCTTGGTAGAGGCTACATAGCACAAAATTCAGAAGGCCTTAGATCAAACTTACTAGGAGAATGTACAGTTGACTACAGAAAACTATCACCTATGGAATTTTGATGAGCACAAGAAATAATTAACTGTATTCATCCATCAAAAGCAGGAGCAACTAGCCAGAGAAAATATAGAATTGAGGAGGTTGGTAGTAGAAAATAGAAATATCTCCATGGAGGAGGTCTACTCCCTTCGCCAAAAAACTATGATTAAGGTAGCTGCCTGGAAATTGAAGGGTCTTAAATTTGAGAGTCAAAGATCATTACAAGAGCAAGTTGGTTTACAAAAGGAAGTAAATGAAAAACGCATCTAGTTGATGAAGGAAAAACTAAATGAAACCCTCCAACAACTCTAATAAGAAAGAGAATTATGGCAACCCATCATTGATGGGATAGATGCCTACAACAAGGTGAAAATCCACATGAAGGAGTTGCAAATCGAGGAGATAACAAAATACATGAAGCTTGCTAATCTTCGTTATGCAAATCTTGCCCTGTTGACTACTAGACAACCGTGGTCAGAGCTTGAGAAATAAGTGGCTAGCTCGTACTTGTTATACAAGGTCAAGTTCAAGCATTATAAAGACACCAAGCAAAAGCTTAAGGTGGTAAATGCTGAACTCGAAGTTCTCAAGGCACGATTCACTGATCAACAATCAACTACCAAGAACCTAGCCAAAAGGATGAATGACTACCAGAAGCTATAGAACGTAGTCAGAGCATTCAATATCTAACATAAACAGCTCATTGCCTAGTTTGTCAATGTAAAGAAAATGTTCCTAGTAATACCCTATCCATGGGATATCCCCATTCTAGCCCACATTGGTGATGCCATGTGGATTGTGAATGGTCCTTAGAGTAAGGAGGAGAAGATGAAGGCATTACTAGATGCCTTTTACCTTCCATTGGAGGTTGTAGCTATAGTAGGACAACCATAGCTACCTCAGATACTGCACATGCCTAAATCCAGTAAAGGTCCTTTAAAACCTCAAGGGCCACCACTGCCTAAGACTATCTGATCTTCTCAATCATATTCATGCCATTAGAGGAAGTGCTATCCAATTTTGTGTAGTCATATCATGGTGTTCAATTTTGTGTCATGAACACCACAATTTTTTGTCATGTGTTGATTTGTACACTCTGGCACTTATTTTTGTCAAGTTAGTTTTTTTGTTAAAAGTCAGTCAATAATCTCATACCTTCCCAAATCTATAAAGGAACTTGAGGGCAAGTTTTCATTTAGTCATGGGGGTATGTTGAGCATCAAAGTGTTGCATCAATGGGCCCCCATTAATGGGTCCTCATTTACTTGGTGTTCTCTCATCGATGTAGCATTTACTACGTCTACAAGGCCCCGTCAATGCAACCCTAGAGAAAAAAACTATAAATATGAGCTTCCAACCATGTTTATGGGCATTAGAAGTCATAGTAGTAGCCAAACTCTTATTGTTTTTACATTCAAAAGTTAGAATATTTTCCTAAGTGCCCATAGTAGGAGTTATTGAGTGTATGGATTTTTATTTAAGCATTGTTGTACCTGAGCATGACAGTGTGTGTGACAATAAAGACGAGCTTCTTGATAAACCTTACAACATTCTGGATAGTTTAAATGTTTTATTTATGCATTTAATGTTTTCAGTTATTTATTCAATGTTTTCTAGTAATTAAGCAAGATGAGCTAAAGTACAACTGCTTCAACTGTAACACATATTTTCTTGGTAATCCCAGTAGCATTATTGCTTGAACCACCCAATAGCATGGCACTTGGTAACCCAACAATGGATACATGGGTTGAAAATGTGTATAGAAAGTGGGACTGGATGCTTTTGTTAGGACTAGTTAGAGATTAGTTAAATAGTTTAATTAGATTAGTCCTCAATTTACTTCATCTCCCTCTTTAAGAATTGATGAGTGGTGAGGTACCCCTACGCCCAACCATATGAATATGAGTGTTCACACATGATCCAATCAAACTCCGCAGACAGGCTAGTTGTGGTATCTAGATAGTTACACATTGATCGCAGTTCGTTGTTTCCCACCTGGACTAGTATTTGCTTTGTCACATATGGTTTAGTCCAGAGTGAGGCGTATGATGTGATCCTAAGCTACTGCTACTCCTAGAGACAATGGAGAATAATATTGATTAAACTAATCAGTAATAGGAAATGAAGTCTAAGCTAACCTAAGTGCGATGAGCATCCTTTCCTTAATCATCCGTATACATCTTGGACCTCGTGCATGACTACTACTGGGGTTACCAAGCGTAGATCCTAGGTACGCTGCTGGGTTACCAAGTAGTCACACTTTAATGCTCGTGATTAAGACATACTCATTCCACATTTAAAAATAGGAATAGTAAATGATGATAAATAAATATTAACTAAGAAAGAAATAAATAACAATAACAATTAACAATTAAACTAGACAATTAAAACTAAGTGAATGCTGCAATGATGAAGTAATCTTGATCTTTATTTTCGATCATGTGTGCGTCCAAGTACGTCACACTCGAATAAAGGTACCGTACAATTACAAGCATCACACTGTGAGCATGCACTTGGGAAAATAATCTAACTCCTATGAAAACAAACTGAAAGAGTCTAGCTACAAATGACAAAAGGATGCCTAAATGAGGTGGGGGGCCCTCTTATTTATAGGCCAGGACAGGTGGCTACGTAAACGGGGCCTCATCGACGTGGGTGGCATGTCAACAGGCTTGCGTCGACACGGTCGCGTATACGCGGCCCAGTCAACGTAGTGACTCAATGATACTTCATCATACCCCCACGACTGAGTAAAAACTCATCCTCGAGTCAAAGTGAGGAACAAGCTCAATTGAATACACAGTGGATAGGTATGGGATTATTGACTAACTAGAAATTTATTCATGCTGTAGTGGGAAATTAAGCAAAATTTCGACACAGACACAAAAGACAAAACTTGTAGAACTCATGGGGTTCCCGGTAGTGGTGGCTCCTCCATGGGTGCCTTTCCTTTATCCTATGCATCAGGCTTCTAAGATTGATACCATTGAAGAAGCACCTAATGTTTCTCCTCTTCTATTTGAGGATTATGAGCCGTCCATGCTGATATTCCAATGTTTGATGGAGTCGGCACTTTTCATGGATGCGGCAACTACGGGAACACTTGATTGGCCTTGACATGTCATGCCGCAAATAGCTATTGTTCCTCTTCATAGGCTTGGGCCCTGAACTCTCCTCCATTTTCTTAGATAGATTATGCAGTAATAGGAGTGTCATGATGGATGCTGAATGATTGCCTTCTGCTCTACATGTTCTGCACGAGGTCCCTAGCCTCTGCCTCCCCTAGGTCGTTCGGTTGCACCTTGAGAAGGTCCTCCTTGTTGTCTTCTTTCAGGGGCCATCTATAATCACACAAGGATCAATTGTTAGTAAGGTTATTTGAAAAGAGTTCAATGATTTCATACCTTACTCATTGCCTTTAATAAATGTTAAGTCCTTACTTAGTGTGATTTTAGAGTTAGAAATTTTGCAAAGAAGTTGCCCTAAAATTTTAATGTCGGACCTGGTTTTGAGGAACGTTTGATCAAATGATGACAAAGGAAAGAATAGATTTGGCAATGAAATACTCA
>MNCI01025069.1:143179-185849 GCA_015680685.1 Gnetum montanum
CAGGGTTCTGTTCGGTCCGCCGCCTGCAGCGCCATCTGTTCTGTCCGCAGCCCCTGTCACGCCCCTGTCCGCATCACTGTTCCTTCGCCGCACCGCGTCTTCTGTGCTCCTGCCACCCTTTGCCCCTCTGCGTCGTTGTTTCTGCCGCGTTGTATCTGCATCGCTATTTTTGCATTGCCGCTGCCACCTCGCTCTGCGCCGCCGTGCTGTCTCCTTTGCTATCGCGCTGCGTTGCTGTTTCTTCTGCGCCGCGCTGCTGTTTCTGCTACGGCCGCGTCGCTATTTCGCCGTCGCTCTCCACTGCGGCCACCTCGCTTTTCTGCCGCGTCCCCGCTTACTCCTGCCGAGCCTGCCGCTGCAGCATCGCCNAAAGTTCGTTGTTTTCTCAAAGTAGATTGACGAGTAACCGGTTGACTAGGGGTAGGAGTATGAGTTCCTTGTTGAGATACTCTGTAAGAAAAGTCACTCATAAAATGTATGAGTTCCTTGTTGAGATGACGCTGCAGGTGGCGGACCGAACAGAACCCTGGAACCTACAAGAGAAGCCCCCTCCCAATCTCCTCTTCCCTAACGTGCTCCTCCCTCCCTGTTTTATAGCAGCTGCCAGAGGGAGAAGAAACCTAACCCTAAGTGCAGCCACCCTTATCCACGTAAACCACCAAAAAAATAAAAAGACCCAAGAGATTTAAGCCTTAATTTATGTTTTATTTTTAGTGTATTTTTAATTTTAAAATTTTAAATTGTGATAAATTAAATTGGTTCAAACAAGGCCCTATGCCTAGCATGGGTGAAGTTGGTCACAACAGCTACATATAGCACAACTGGGATCTTCAATTTTTCTTGAAGAAACTAGATTGTGTGCTTCAAAGATATCACATGTATCCTACAACACTTGCTTATCAATTATTCATAACTAATATGTTTCTAATCCTCTTATTTGCTCTTGTGGTGTGGGGCATTTCTCTTTGTCCTTGTACAAATCACTTCCTTATCCTCTTAGTATTCATAATTGGTAAGATAATGAGAGATACATTAGTATGAATGGTATTTTAAACTTCTTTCTTCTTGTTTTTACTTACTTTCTATTTCATGTACATCAATGCATGCACATATGTGCTTCATCATCCATTATTATGACTCCATTATTTATGATTTCGTAAACATTACATTAACATTGTGTTTACTTATGATCTCATGTATTGGCTTTGTGATTATCTTCATTCTTGTGAAATGCTTTTCATGACTTCTAGTTGGTATTCGTAGGTTTTGGTATCTAATTGTTGTAACTCATATGTTAAAGGTCACTTACAATTGCTTTCTTCTTCATAACATGGTTTATGAGTGTTTACAATGGAACTTTGATTTACACTTTCTTCTTCTTCTTTTTCCTTTATTGTTTAATCTCCTTATTTATACGTTATTCTTTTTTCCTTGGTCGTGGTTATTCTTTATATGGTACGATGTGTTGTGTGCCATGATCATTTAATGGGAATGGTTGAATCCATGGCTAATGAGCAATAGAGTAGACCTTATGCCCAACCATAAAGATCACAAGCACTCACATGTAATCTGATCAAATTCCATGGATGGGACTAATGTGGTATCTAGATCATTTTTCTACCCTAGAGGGAAGGTTTTTCAATATTTGTTGTAAGGATGAATATGCGTAAAAGTACCCCAAAACCATTAAGCCTTTCCTTTTCATTATTGTTTTGCAACTTCTTTGTTGTTGAAGAAGTATGTTGTATTCATGAGGCCTTTGTACATAATATAGTTGTTTGTTCCAAAAAAGAAGTGTCATTTACAAACTAAGAGTTTGTAAAAGGAGAGAATTTAAAGTTGGTTGGACAACACAAAAAGCCAACCTCTTCAAAAGGCAAGATAAAAATGAGAGGGGAGACAAGATCTCTATTGTAACCTATTCTATAAACAAGAAAAAGGGGTAAAAGAATCCTTACGTTAAGCCATTGAATAAACAAAAGCTACCCATCTTTAAATTATTAAAAAAGATGAATTAAAGGGAGCTCTCGAAGCAACCACAAAAAGAGTGAAAGAATCCCTTTGTTAAACCATTGGATGAACAACAGCTACCCAACTTTCAATTATGAAAGAAGATGGATCAAAGACAGCTATTGAAGCAACCACAAAGCATCTTACTACAATGTGACCTAACACCAAACTTCAACAACACCGGTCTCATGTAGTCCACGCTGAAGTATCTTAAGCTTTGCTTATGTCAAGTTAAAGTGCATCATATCCACGTAAATAACCTGACAAATTCATAGCTATCCGTTGCAGCGAACTTGTTTAAAAATAAAAACAGCTGTTAAAGGTTCTAATCTCAAATGGGAAATTTTACACGCTCACTTGCGAGCCGCAAGACCAGGAATTCTATTTTTAAAAATTACACTCAATCATATTCATATATCTTTCTTTTCCCCGTGAAAAAAAGTTCTCTGGGACTCCAAATTTCTCTATTACCTGCTTTGTAAAGGATATCTTCCTGCACTGTATCCATATGGTGGTCCAATAACAAGTCCACAAAACCAACACCAACCTAACACCCTACATCCACATGACCCACCATACCATTAAGGAATTTGGCACACACAGAAAGATCGATAAAAATTAACTTCAGGAAAGGATAATTTTACTGTTTTTTATCATTCCAAACAAGAGAGGTGAAAAGCTGAAGGACATAGTAAAAGTTGTTTCCATTTCAACTTCAAAAAACTATCAAAGCTCTTGCTTATTTATTTGAATCTCAATTTCTCATTGCACCGGTAAGATAATCTGAAAAGCAGCCATTTTTATTGCAATTTCTTTGTCACTGTTTTTTTAATTACCATACACCGTTAATAAAACTAGTACATAAAACATTGAATGGTTTATAAGTTGATACTTATGCTGCGTTTTCATTGACCACCAAATTATAGTTCAATAGCATAATGAAAAAAGCAAATATACAAGAAAACATTTCTTTTATCATTACAGGCACAGCTATGACCACCTGCACAAAAGTGATGTGGTTCATGCTGCTACAAATACACAAAACAGGGATCAGTCTCAAAAAACGATATCCCTGTCCAACTTACAATGGGTAAATCTGAAACCTCACACATCTAATTTGGATATACCATAACACTGAAACCTTGGACACTACAGAATTTTTACAGGTAAATCATGTACATGAATGTACAAATAATTGGTCATTTAAAAACAATATATAATAGTATAGAGAATTCTATACATGTAAAGATAACTTCTTTATTAGGCAGCAGGTGGAGCAGGCTGAAGCTTGATCGTATTAGGCATTACATTGCCCATGGAATTAGGAATTTTGGCTGATCTCCCATCCGATTCATGGACTACTGCCTTCAAATCCAGTGATTGGTCGTTGTAAATGTCCCACCATTTCCTGACCAACTCCTTTATGTCATGCCTGTCCATGTTCTCCTCCTTCCCTGTGAATCTCCATGGCTTGGATCCCTGCAATAACAAAATATACTTAGATTCAACCTTGAATAAGAGGATAAAATTCCATTTCAAAAAATCTAAAGCAAGACCAAACTATAGAACAGAAAAGGGTTACTTACAGCAGCACAATAGTGAACAACTTTAACTGCTTCAAGGTCCACATTTTCAGGATGACGCCAGAGCATTGCTAGTACAAGGTTGTATTCCAGAGGGATTGGCTTGTATATCTTTGAGAAGTACATGTTGAGAAAATCCTGCCGACAGAAAATATCGAAAAGTGAAATCAGATGGCAATTTAAGTGTTTAGTAGGTAACAGTTAATACTGAATCAAGAAGGGAATTTTGGTATTTGGAATTTTTTAGTGCTAAGTCACCAACCTGCTCAGCAAACAAGGTAGGCACTGTAACTCTTAAAGTCTCCATCAGGTTTTTGAAAATGGATTTGCTTGGCTCAAACACAAACATTCCTGCATTGAAATACAGGGAAGGTCTTTTGCCTAATTTTTCTTCTGGCCATGAAACTTTATCAGGACACTGCTGGCAGTAGCCAATCTTGTACTGTGGACTGTAGCTCCAGGTCTTCTCACAAAAGCAGTCCATCACCGCGTAGAAATAGCCATCAGTAGTGGCAAACAGATCGTCTATGTTGGCAAACACTTGAATGTCGGCATCAAGATACACCATCTTCTTGTATTCCTCAAACTGCAATTTCAGATCACCATTTGAAAAAATATTACACTTGGATCCATTTCAGAGTACAGTCATAGTTTCAAGACAAAAGAAGGTAAGAACCCTCAAAATCCACAATCCACAGTAGCCCAAAAGGTTACTAAATCCGTTTTAGGAACCAAAATTTCATGTCAATGCAAGAAGTTAAAAACAGATACCCACTAAAAGTCAAAAACAGCAACAAATCAAATATAACTTTCCCAGCATCCAGAAAACATGAAAATTCAGAACCGCAAAGTGGCATGGGCCCACAAACGTCATCCACATGCAATAAATCCAGATAGAACTCAAAAAGAAAACGGCTTGACAGATTCAGATACTGAACTACTAAATAAAGCGGATATTCTGGCAACATGGTGGATAAGTGGATCAAATAAGTAACAATTAAAAAGAATCAACCGACCTCCCAGATGCGCAGCTTGGAGTAATTAAGAACATAGTAGTCCATGGCATATCGGACTTTGTGATTCTGGGGAGGATTGATGGGCTGAATCTCCCTAACAATACAGCCCTGGTTCAAGAGCAGACACCTGTGTTCATGAGGAACATCAGGCAGCACAGCAACAACCAGAGGATAAGCACTCCCCACTTTTCTCAGGCCCTTTGCAAGACCCACAACTCCTTTGACATAATCTCCTGAACCAGCAAGAAACGTCACATATGCTCTGTCTGCCTCCATGATATCTCTCCCTTTCTCAAACTGCGACTCAACCCAAAATCTCAAATCTTTCTTCACACCACTCCAACTCTCCAACTCTTCTCAATTCTCAACAATGTCCTTGGTTTGCAGTGGAAATCCTGAGTCACAGGCCTGCTCATTTATAACCCACAAAGCCCAGCAATGTCACTTTCCAGGAAGCCGCCCGAGAACCTGCCATTCAAGTGAACGTGGAACTAGCTGTTATTGCCTAGTGCTCATGCTGCCTGCATTGTGAAATGGGAAGGCCATGCTGTCGGTTTCCAGGAAGTTCCAAAATCTTGGATAAGATAAAAGAGATATCTTATTATGTCGGTTGGATCAAGCCCGCTTTTGTTGAACTGTATTCCCTTTTTCTCGGCCTGGTACAGGTCTACAATCAACCACCGATCCCAAGTGGGTGTGGTCGGCACGATATTGTTTAAGTACTGGTAAGTGGTTTCTCTCTGCTAATGGCGTGGCTTTCTCCGATTAGTGTAGCTCATTCTGTCTGGTCACTGCTACACTGGGCAGCTACTGGAACTTTCTTGAACGAGAAGTTTCGTCAATTTGAATGCTATTGAATGGTTAGGTGAGATTTTATTGATCCGGATAACGGGGGACACCTTATTCGGAAATGTTCATACGATGGAGAGCTGAAGGGATTTTAGTAAAGCCCGTGACAGGAAGATTGGTTGTACCCTGTAGCTCCAGATTTCGGTCACAAAAGTAGACTTTTATGTGCGGTTAGGTGACACAGGTAGTCAAACAGAATATCGCAACACATGAGAATTTACAAGCACCCGGAACCTGCCGGCTGGAGAATATGCCAACGGATCAGAAGATTCCATCGTTCAGGCCGATTCGCTTCGAATATTAAATGTTGAGGAATCTAAAGCTGATATTTTCAGAAACTTTCTTTGCAGAGTTCGGTATGCGCATGCAATTCCAATATCATTCCAAGTATAACTTGGTCCAAGATCGTTTTTATGTTCCCAACAGCAAATGATCTTGCTTCGTAATATTTCATTCCTTGGAAATATAACTAATTAATTCTGTTTCAGATGCACTGCTCAGGAAAATTAAGGGTCGGCAGAGTACCAGCGTTACCCTTTTTTATCTTATATGACCATGCATAATATAATAGTGTCTGCGTGCCGTTCTCTAGTCATTTTCTTTATTAATTACGACATATACGTATGCATGCATGATCCCAGACAAGAAATCACGAAAATTCGGTTGGTCATCAAAACCAGCCACTCAAACAATCTACAGTGATTGTGATGGAACTTAGGGGATAAAAATATGTATGAACTGGTAGAACGTATCAGATGGTTTTGTTTCAACACGAGAATTGGATAAGTTGCATTAATCATTTCAAGAGATGGCAACCTTTAACTTGTTAGGTGTGCTCAATACATTGGAACAAAGCTGAGATTATAATGACGTTGCACGTTGTTTTACACCTAAAGAGTTCGTTGAGATTGAACTTGTACCTCTTCTTTGGACTGTTATTTGATCAGCAAGATGTTGAAGTTTTGGCTTCAGCTTTTAACTTTACCAGGACATTTCCCTTCCAGTATAAAATCAATAGGTATGAATCCCAGCTTGGCACCCCTTATAAGCCAAATTATGCAATGAAAATGACGCCAACTCAAGTGGCAAGACCTTGTGTGCCCATATGTTGTAATAGTATCACTTGTGGATACACTGGTTCTTCTGTTGAGTGTGCATTGTAGTAATAACGGCAAAATCCTCTTAAATATTTATCATATGGTACCACTGTGGCAACGTAAGGGAATCTTTTGCTCTTACCTAGGTAGCTAGTTGCATTATGATTATGTGCATTAAAGTATATGTCCTGGATTTCGTATACAACCATCCCACTGCACTTGTTTTTGAAATGTTTGAAATGTTCGGTGCAACCATTTCCGTATGTAGAAAGTGCGTTAAATAATGAAAGAAATTTGGCGTCGAACACAAAATCGTATTGTTAAGCATAGCCCAAATAAGGTTTTCTTCCATCTGGCTAGGGTAACAGCAGTGAAAATTTTGATTCGCCGTTTTTTTTTTCTGAGTAAAGACTTTTCAGAATTCATGCACTTAGAGTGGACATAATCAAAGAAATTAATAAAATTAAAGGAAAAAATTTGTATTACATGGTACTGTACAAACTCAATAAAGACATAATTGAGATACATACAACCATGGTTAAATTATCATCATCATCCTAGCTTTATCCTAACAATTAGGGTTAACTATATAAGTTCCTTTTTCCTATTGGTATCTGTGAAGAGCTAGAACTCTGGTTTTTTTCAGTTTCTCCAAATCATCTTCAATTATTTTTTCATCATTTTGGTCTTTCTTTTGGTGGCTTTTCTAGAACAATGATGTAGCAATCCTTTTTTGTACGCTCATTATCTGATTTTCTGATTTTCTTTGCACATGTACAAGCCATCTACGTCACTATTCTTATAACTTATTCTTATAACTTAATAGAAATAAAAATCACTCTACGTCACTATACTTATAACTTAATAGAAATAAAAATCACTCTAAGTCTGTATTATACAGTTACAAACACTGTTACATAGAAAATGAAATCAATGGAAGTATTTTTAAGGACAAAAAAGCATTTTTGGTGCAAAAGTGATACTCTGAGCCAGTCAAATCCAGTGTCTTAATACCCATATTTAATTGATGTAACATCACTGAAGGAATTCGACGTGTTTGCTGATTCACAAATCTTTCAGTACATCCCGAATTCAAATCCAGAGATGGATCATTCCATATATACACACCTGTCACCACAATCTTCACATTTTCCATGCTCATGTTGTCCCCTTCTCCTCTGTATTTCTATGGCTTGGAGGCCTAAAATCTACCCTAGAACCTAACAAGGGTCTCAAGAATACATGAAAAGAAAGTATAAAGCAATAAAATGGTATAATTCCACAATTCCTGGATAATTCCAAAACAAGGGTAGTATCATGTTGTATTCCTCGGAAGCTTTTTTTGAAATCCTACTAAATTATATGTCAAGAAAATCGTATTCCAGTGCAAAAGAGTTTCAATATTCAGTTATGCTAACCCTATTTGTGTAAAAATTCAACTTATCAACCTTTCAAAATGCAAAGGAATTTCCTTATCTGAGATTATCAAACGGCCAGAACATCATATATTTTCAAGTATCACTGAAACTACTTGTTCAGCAAGAGGAGCTGCCTTGGTGACCATGACAGGCTCCGTCATGCCCTTGAAGGTGTCTTTTACAAGATGGAAAACAAACATTTCTACATTGAAATACACCGGACATTTTTGGCCAACTTCTTTAGTTGGCCATGAAATCTTATTGGTTAAGAGTTTTGGCATGGAGAATCATTCCGGTGGGTAACGCTAACTTATAAAAAAAAATTGAAAACTGTTATGGTTAAATCAAAGGGTCAAAATAGACATAGGTAAAAATTAAAATTCCGTTTCAGTTTCGGAAATCTTAACAGTGCATAAGTACCCTCCTCTGTATCGAGTTGAATGCTTGAATTCCTCCGTACCTTCTCATAGAAGCAGTCCATCACACCATAGAAATACTTTTCAGAAAAGCAAACAGATGATCAAGATTTGCAAAGACTTGGGTATTAGCATCTAGATGTATCGTCTTTTTGTATTCAATTATTCAAGAAGATGCAAACAAGCAAAATCAAAACCAACTCAAATTTCCCTTCAGCAAACACAACCAAAAAAATATATTGAACAAATAGTGCAATTCCCACCTCCCAAATCCTAAACCTTGAGAAGTTAAGGGTGTAATAGGATTTTGCAAACTGTATGTCATGAGTTTCTCGAGGACTGATGGGCTGAATCTGATGAACAGTGCACCCCTGTTGTTGACATTCTGTAGGAGATTTCTGTGTTCATGAGGAACATCAGGCAGAATTGCGCCAATCACTAGATATTCACTGCTCACTCTCCTCAGACTTTTCTTCAGGTAGATAAACTCCCATATGATAATTCCAACCAACCTGCGAGAAAAGCAATTCTTTTCATACCTTTTCAGAGATGAACACAACTCTCAACACAAGCCTTTCTAAAAGAGTTGCAAACTTGCAATCAATTATTATGAAAAATGAAAAATCTTGCCTCCCAAAAATGCAAATCAAGTTGTCTCCTTATGAAGCCTACAAAAATCAATATGACTAGCATTACGTTGTACCGAGCCAAATTGTTATGAAAAATGAAAATTCTTGCATCAAGAAGGGAAACTTTGCAAAATTATCNTGTACCGAGCCAAATTGTTATGAAAAATGAAAATTCTTGCATCAAGAAGGGAAACTTTGCAAAATTATCCTTTTGTAGTTTCTCTTATTATTTTAGTGCAAAAATGCAAATAAAATTGTTTGCTTAGGTCGCCTGCAAAATCAATGTGACTAACATTACATTGCACCATGTCCTATAAGATGTTATTTTTATTCAATAACCACATCTCCGATTTAAAAATGAACATGTATTTACTTAGGAATTCCATTGCTGCTCCACGTTTGGTGACATCATTTGCACAAGTTTTACTCCAATTAGCTGCAATATTCAGAAATGCTGGACTATGTTAGAGAGAACCGTAGAATATTCGAAAAAGTACTGTATAACTTGAAGTATGGGGGGTGTCGGACCCGAAAAGAAATTTTATTGAAATTAAAGGGGCATCAATTACAACANCTTTGTACGTCTTTGAATGTAATTTTCAATGTTTCATAAAAATCACATCCCGTAGTGAAAACGGGAGATCAACCTTCCTTTAAAAAGCCAAAACATCAAAATTAGGAAACCAGTAGATGATTTAAAATTGTCCTTTGGCATAGGAAACCCAATAAAAATAAAACGGGAAATTTCAGTTGTTTCAAGAACAATATGTTCACAGATGTTTTGACTGCACAGCCATTATTATTCGCCGAGGGGAAACCAGGCGTATTAGAGGGCTGAGTGTGTAGTTTTATTTTGCCAACTTAAAGTATTAATTTTATGTGTGTTTAGTAAAACTTCAATCATGTGGAGAAACTTTGATTATAAAAATATGGGTAGGCCCACAAACACAAGTTTTGATTACACGTTAGGAATCTATTTGTAATAGATATAGAGGAAAAACATCATGGATGTCATTGCATAGTGTTAATTTTGTTGGTATCTTTGAAATAGTTCTTTTGGTATTGTTCAAAGTCTCAACGTAGCAAGTTTGATTGTACATCTACATAGGTGCACAAACACAACTAAGTGTAATTGTACATATGGATAGGCCCCACAACCATGGTTTTTCATTGATGTAAATGACATCATTTATTCAAGATATAAACATGTTCATGGATAGGCCCCACAACCATGGCTTTTCATTAATGTAAATGGTATCATTTAGTCAAAGAAATAGGCATGTTTGGGTGAAAACAACTATCCAATTTGCAAGTGGACAATTAATTTTTTTTGTATATATGGATAGGCTTGACAAACACTACTTTTCATTGATGTAAATGGTGTCATTTATTCAAAGAAATAGACATGTTGGATTGAAAACTTCTATCCAATTTGCAAGTGGATTGAAAATCAATGATAGCACAGTCATATATCAAGAATGATCTGTATCTTGGCATCTATTATTCGTTGAATCCTCCAAATCCATGCAAGAAATGTCATTATCTTGTGTTCCATATTTCGATGGGAACTCCTCACTCATCATCGCCTATGATTTTTGAAGCTAATCCTTCTCCTTAGACTATAAGAATACTTTTGCATAATCATAGAGAAGGAAGCTAAGCTCACAACAAATCAATCAACCTGCATAAGTATAACACGGTGAGTGCTCAGAATCTTGGCTTTCTAGACTTTCTATTTTTCTTGCATTGAATGTTCATATTTTTATTTTTTCATAGAGTATTTTCATATTCATCTTCCAATCTTTCTAATTTTTGTTCTTTGTCTTTTATTTCTAAAACATTTAATTCTTGAGTTTAATTCTTGTTCTTTGTATTTAATTCGTAAAACTTTTAATTCTTGAGTTTACCATCTAATCTTTGTTTTACTGTTTTTTCTTATTTTTCCTGCTATATCTTTTGGAATGGATTGTTATTAATCAAATTTCAATTATTTCCNTTTTTTTCTTATTTTTCTTGCTATATCTTTTGGAATGGATTGTTATTAATCAAATTTCAATTATTTCCTTAAGATGATATTTATTTAGGCATGGATTCCAATTGTCACATGTATAGATAGGAAATTCTAATTTATTTAGTAAAAATACATTAGAAAGGAAATCAAATCTATCTTTGTGTGCATATGAAGGCATGTTTAGCTTCATTATTCTCTGTGGAAATGTTACGTTTTTATATAACAAATTTAAGTTTATATTGGTTATGCATATTTTTAAAGGTTGCTTTGAGTGTACACACTTGGATTAGAAATTGAGTGTATAGATTGGATTAGAAACTTCCTTACATTATATACAATTTCAAGTGAAATATTATACTATCATCATTCTTAAGCTTTCTTTCTTTTTGTTGTCTTATATTATTTGGTCAGTTGTTACTGCGATTGCTATTAAACTTTGAAATATTGAAGTCCATGTCCATTGCATCCTATCTGTTATTGCACTCTCTCTGGTACTTGGAGGAGTACTTTTGGTGTTGGCTTATTCACTTCAAAACAAACGGATAGACTAAAAAAAAAAAAAGATAAAATGAGATCATATCTAATTAGGGAAGGTTGGCAAGAGTGATCTTCTCATCTACTAATGAATTGTGATAGTAAAGATCTAGATGAATGTATGCCACTAGTTGCAATGGAAGCTCATTCTCAACGATATTGAGCTACTTTCAAAAACTTTGTCTATGAATCCAATTTGCGTCACCAAAATGCAATATATAAGGATGAGAAGATCAATTCATCGAGAAATTATTGCCACAAAGTATATGTTCGAATTTGGAACACAAGCAACGTGATAAATAATTGGTGGCTGTGGCCATTTTACAAATTTGGAAATTCATGTTTCTATTATGAAATCGAGATTGATCCATTTATTATAGCCAACAATGCATGGTTTGAATGGTGGAAAGACTTTGGTCATAATCTATATGTGATGATAGAAAATTCTTTCTCTTTTGTTGAAGGTGTAGATCATAGTGATTATTTCTTCTATACAGATCCTAGAGTTAAAAATATATACACAGGTTTGGTTGGATAAGCATAAGTTGTTACTTATTTTCCACTATAGAAAGAAGACATGTCACTTGTAGTCCATCAAGATTTGCTTTCTATCAAGTAGTGTATACAACAAACATGTGCGATATAAGTTACTATTGGTAAAACAATGTGTAGACAAATAATACAACTTCACCTTTCACATATGATTCATGCATCTTGAATATTGAACTTAGCGATGGACTAAGATTGGAAGACTTGCAACATCCACTCCATCAAGTGTTGTTGGCAAGTCCTTATGTTGGAAATTCTTATTATGATGAAGATCCATAAACTTTAGCATATATTATGTCTTATAATGTTAATAAAATGAGTTGCTCTTTCTCTTTATGATTATATTCCATTTGAATACTTACACTTGTTTCATATCAATCAAAATTTAGGAAAAAATAAACAAAAATATATGGAATCTGTTAGTACTATTTCCATACTAGAAGCTTACTTATTAACTTTCTTCGACAATTCTCTACAAAAAAGATATTATGATCTTGACTACTAATAAAACCATTGTTCAAAGCATGATTTGAAAATGTCAATAGAAAGTCATAATAGCCTTCAACATTTAACAACCCAACCTAGCATTAAATAAGAACAAGTATTAACAAATTTTTAACATTAATGATGATAAATTATACATAGTCAATCTCCTATATGTCTTTGGTGCTTGTGAATGTGATTTTTATAATACTAAAATATATTTTACATGCAATATACTTGTTGTTCATGTAGTCATTTAAGTAATGAGACTATTTTTTTGGTGAAATATTGTAGGTACTATAAGTTATTAGAGCTACTAGTATTTGAAACACAAATTTTTCAAAAGAATTTTCATTAATAAGATAGTTGAATATATCAAAAACTAGGTATGCAATAAAGAAATATTTCCTGTAGAATGGAATTGTGATTTTTAATTATTACAAATAATAGTGTTACTTTGACAAGATTATAAATATAGTAAAAGTGAAATATCAAATAATATTATGTGTGCTAAAAGAACAAAATATTTTCATGTATATAAAAAAATAAAAAGAAATAGCATGAATAATGAAGAGTTAGAAGCACTAAGAAAACGTGAAAGAATTTACAAATATAATATAAGAAAATGACAAAAACTAATAACTAACACTAATGACAGCTCACCCTTTATGCCAATGTAAAGAGAAGAGATTAAACTAAATAATGTCACATTAGCATACTCTAATGATCAAATAAGTTTACAAAAACTTAAAAAATTATACAAACTCAACCAAACCATGCAAAAAATATGCTTTCAAAAAAATTAGAAAATTTTAAATATGAAGACAAACAAAATATTAGAAATTCTCAATTAAGATATCAAAATAGTCTTGAAATTGTTACAAATGAATTTGAATAACACATGTAATTAAAAAAAAATTGGCAATGTTATGTACCAAGAAAAATAGCATATTCAAATGTCAAAGATGTAAAAAAGAGAACTATCCTAAACATTTTTTTTATATCAAATAATATGAATCCTAGAGAACAACCATGTGAACTTCAAGTGTAAACCCATGTTGAAGAAATGTTAATTGCAAGGCTCAATCCCATAATTCAAGTTACACATGCTTGTGGAGGTTAACTAAAATATAAAGGTCATATAATAAGCTTTCCACAACATGTAAAAGAGGTAGCAAAAAACCTACTTCAAAAATTAAAAGAATTACCATTGATTATTGTTCAAAGAGAAGATCATTTCAGTGGAACATATGATTTTATTGTTGACGAAGCAAGAGTACTGGCAGCATTAAAATTTAAAATTCATAATGATAAGTTTTACAAAGATGTTGAAATAGATTTGGAAAGTATTGAAGAACTTCCAAAAAATAATGATGTAAGATTCACTAATAAAGTGCAAATAATTAATATTAATGAATTAGAAGATGAATCAAATATAATAAGTAATGATGATTATGAAGAACTTTATGATGAAAGTATACTTACATTATCTACAATTACGAATACAATTGACTCTAAAACAAAGAATGATCTCATTTAAGATTGGCTTAACTTACATAAAATTAAAGTTACAGAAAGTATTAATTGGACAACAATAGATAAAACTCCATCAAATGAATATTTTTATTCTAACTTATTTGATATGGCCTTCTCTACTCTCTTTCCTACAAGAAAATGTAATTTCTATGACTTAAGGACTAAGCAAATTCAATTACATGAATATGCAAAACATATTTTGTTGTACAAAGATGGAAGATTTGCAAGAAATCCTAGATTTAGATACTATATTTTTGACATGATTAGGAGACATCGTGCACAAAACATAGCCTCAATTTTCATTAAAAAAAATTTAAATCAAATGCCAATGCATATCAATGAGTTAAAAGAATGATTACTCAAGAATTCAAACAAGAGTTTCGCTAATGAAATCGTATGATTTAGTTCTACTTTGTGAGGTACATGAGCTTACTAGTCAAAATGTTGCTCACAGTTAATATCAATGTTGAATCAAATTAGATCTCCTACCATATTTTTCATGTTTAAGTGCTACTAATATCCATTGGCTTGACTTACACAAACATCTGACAAGAGTTGCAAACAAAAATGATTTACAACAAAGTAAACAACAAATGGTCATTGAAAACCCTCATGTGGTAACACAATATATGTATTACTAATACCAAGTTTTTATGAAAGAGATTTTGAAGAAAGACATAAAAGTGATTGACTACTAGTCAAGGTACGAATGGCAACATCAAGGGTCTCCTCACATACATGGCTTTTTGTGGATAGAAAATGCTCCAAATACAAACATAATTAATTGATATGATGAGGATGAAGTCAACAAGATAAAATCTTTCATAGATGATTTTGTACATGCATGGAACCCTCGATTTGCCACTGTAATGCCATCTTTTGAGGTATCAAATAAGTACACTCCATTGTTATTGATGTTGATATTGTGTTAGATTTGATATTGATTTTGCAAATAAATATATATACATGAAAATAATTCAAATATGTGTCACCCATCATCATATGATAAAGAAGCAATATTCACTAAAGATGTCGATGAAGATTACATAGAACTAATTAACTCAATTCAAAGACATTTGATGAACCACAATATTGGAGCTGCGATATTGCATCCACGATATTGGATCCACGATATTGGAGCCTACCATGTGATGTCAGATACTCGATATAGGGACCTACCTTCTTGCCTATAAATAATAGGCAAGTGCCCTTGGTTTTGCATTAGATAGTTAGTACCTTAGCCAAACTCTTTCCTTTTCTTCCTTCTAGAGTTAGAATTATTTCTGTGTGCCAACAATAGGAGTCATAAAGTGAACGGATCTTTATTCGAGCATTGTGTACCTGAGCACACCTTGTGTACGGCAATAAAGACGAACTTTATGATAAACCTTGCAGCATCCAGAATAGATTAGTTAATGTTAATTACTATTATTAAATGCTTTCTTAGTTAATTAATGTTCTCTCTCTCTCTCTCTCTCTCTCTCTCTCTCTCTCTTCCCCTACAACTCTCCTAAGTAAATACACTTAGTACGATCACTTCAAGCATGCATGTAACACTTGGTAACCTAGTAATGATTAGCGCTTGGTAATCCTAGTAGTGTTGCACTAATTCAAGATGTGTATAGCAAGTGAGAATGGATGTTGGTGTTAGAGTTAGTTAGAACTTAGTTAATGAGTAGTTGAGATAAATTAGTCACTTAGTTATCTCTCTCCTTCCCTATTAGCATAGGACATAAAAACATAAAAGATATAAAAATCATATGCCTCAAGCTTAATTAACCATACAATCATGACATACAAGTAAGTTTGGGAAGACAATGATCAACCAACCCATCCTTCTTCCACAAAGGAGCATAAAGCACATAGTCCTTAGAATTTGACCGGATCATGCGTGAAACGCTTGTATTTATATGGTTGAGCATAGGGGTACCTTGCCACTCATCATTGGCACCATTGCCAAGGACTTAGTTATTTATGTGCTAATTAGAACTTAGGAAATCATTCACATCATTGGAACGAACCCTTAGGGTTGGTTGAAAAAATAATAAACAAGAATACATTGCACACTGAACAAACAAGTATGTCTCCTTCTTCGTACGAAAGTGCCTCACCTCCTAGGTTTGAAACAGGAAACAATCGATGGCATAATACACATGATGTTGATCCACCAGTCCCTCAATAGTTTCGAGTGGCATATATTCATCCTGATGAGTATATACCAAACTTCACCTTTATCTTCCATCAAGATGAACAACTGCATTAACGAGACTTAGAAGGTAACATAGTGTTACCTCTTAATCATTTAGTCCCAAGCATGCTTCTTTGTGCTCTCACATGAATTAGCATGCCACACTTACACGAAGAATACATTGTGTAAAAACATGACTCAAGAGAATACCATCCCATGGAGGCACAACGTCAAAGGGACTTGCAACAGGAGAGACATCATAAGTCTTTGAAGGGTAAGTGGTCCCAGGATGTCCCACATGTCTTAAGAAAAAATAAGGATGGTAAACCTGCCTCAAGTAGTTGCCCACACAACAATATTTCTTGCCTTAACTTTGGCTAAGGGGTTGTGTATCAGAATCTTCATTCCACTATTCATAACCCAAATTTTGATACCCATGGGCACAAAGGATCTAAAAAAGGGACACAGACACATGATAAATATTGACATTCTAATTGCAATCGTGATCGAGGCCATGACCATCGAAGAGAAGATAACAAAGACCGTTATGGTGACAGTTCCCCTTCTTCTTCACCTTCATCATCTCCTTCACCCTCTCCTTTAGTATCTGGACGCAGTCATAAAGAAAAAGACCATGGGAATAAAGGTAGGAAAAGTGGAAGTCATAAATGAAATAGCTAGGAAAGGGGACAAGGGCACTCTAGAGAATCACAACATAGAAGAAGGGAGAGTAGGGAATAATGTAGGCATCATAGATGCCATAGACGAGACGATGACGATGAAACCCTACTCATCACTCAAAGTATGTTAGACATAATTGACGCTATTAGAATTCCAACAAGGCACTAGAAAGATAGTAGGATCAAGAGATTAGATATGAACAATATCCCAAGATTTGAAGGGGGATACAATGCTAATCCTCAAAACCACTTACAAGCATTCCATGATGTGTGTGCCTTACAAAACATAGAGAACGAATGGAAAAAACTTAAGTTGTTCCCGCGGACACCAGTTAAAAAAGTGGAAAGCTAGTACAAGTCCTTAGAACTAGAATCCATTCGTAGGTGGAGCACCATGTTAGAATTGTACAACGATAAGTACCAAACGTACTCCCGAGTGTCCAACCTATGAAAGCAAATCCAAGGTTGGAAACAAGGAGGACATGAAACCTTGGATACTGCCATGGGCCGATACTATGCATTGTTACATTATTGTCCTGGCCATGGTTATTCGCAAAGGGATCAACTGCACCATCTCATAGATAGGCTTAGGCATGAAACAAGAAGAACCCTTGGGACTTATGCCCAAGGAAGACTATCTGAGCTTAGGTCCCATCAAATTCAAAGACTATTGGAGAAAGTTTCTAAGGAAGAAGATGAGCTACAGAAAAGAGAAAGTGTGGAAGAGTATAACTAAGATCCTTCCCTTCGGAAGAGGGGAGTAAGATTTTGTAAGGATGAAGAAGAGTCATCAGTAGAAGAGATGGTGAATAGAAAAACTTTGCCTATCCAAAAGTTGACATTAGAAGTATTAGAAAAGGTAGACCAAATGTGGGATTCCCTAGACAATAGATTTCAAACTGTTCTTAAAATAGTGGAGGAGTCTAGAGAGCAAGGTAGTGAGAAAAGAAAAAAAAAAGAAACTGAACATGCATGTAATAAGGGTAAGGGAAAAGTTGCCATCATTGAAGAAGTTGTGGATTTAAAAATAAACAATGATAGTGGATGTGAGATATGTCAATATGACCACCCTAAGGAATGTTTCCCTATAATCTCACATCGACAGGAGTCTGGGGTGTATGCAGTCAACCCACGATTAAACAAAAGGCAAACGCCCTGAAGGTTACTTTATCCTCAAAGTAGCCCAAGGTAGTTCCACCAACCTTTAATGTATTATCCCAATGGCACTCCACCACAACCGATTGAGCAATATCAACAGTGGCAGCATCCACAATCATGGGGAATGCCACCACCAAGGCAACAGTATCTTTACTGGCAACCTGACCCATATGGATATTATGTGTAGTAGCCAGTCTCTCCACGTGACTCTACTAGTCATGTTACTCCTCAACCTCACTACCAAGCTCATGAGTATTATAGGACTCCTTCTCCTAGGGGAAATGTTCCACAAACATACCACCCTTCTCATCTAGCTGCATCTCTTTCAACTATAGCTCTATTACCACCTACTCCAGCTATGCAGGATGAAATCCCTACCTAGCCATAACAACGTAATGCCACAAGGGCTATTAACTCTCAAACTACTATTGGTTCCAACAACCACATGAAGAAAAGACCTTTCTTTAGAACCAACAGTTCAATCAAGCCCTTGCAATCATAAGCGATTAGTTCCTTAGACGCCTCAGTATCAATCAAAACTTTAGAGCCTCCTTCAACCCAACCACCGCACTCAACGCATACAGTCATGCTAACACATGCTATCGTCAATTGAATTAAAGTTGGTCATCTTCCCAAGAAATTCTCTGATCCTAGGAGTCCTTTGATATACCTACAAATCATTGGAAATGAACCATGTAAGGCTCTTTTGGATTCAGGTTTTGGTGTCAATTTGATTTCTCAAGAAATGTGCAAGGCCTGGAACCTACCTCCATTGAAAAAGAGCAACATTTGTCTAGAGTTGGTCGACTAGTCCATCACTATCCCATTGGGACTAGTGGAGGACATTGTTACCGCTGTTTGTGGGTGGTTGTATCCAACTAACTTCCTAGTGATTCAAGTGAACAATGGAAAGGGGAACTTCCCAATTATAATGGGAAGAGCATGGCTAAGCACCATCGATGCACTCCTGGGAATCTCCGATCTTTCCATGGAAATATCAAAGGAAAACACATTCAGAAAGATCGAGAAGAAGAAAGTTCCATGCATCGCATACAGTGACATAGGGTGTAATTACGTGCAGAGGTCATGGTTTATGCAAAGTTTAACATTGCCTGCATGTAATCAGTGTGCACAAGTGATTAACATATAAAGATTCTTGTATGCAGTAGCCACATGATAGGAAGGAACCTGGTGGCTAACAACTAATCAAGAAAGTAGTTCAATCATATGCATGGAACCAATTGAGGGTTTGACTTGTGCTTACATCGATAGCATAGACGCATTAGAGCAAGTCCACTACTAACTTCCAAGTTTTAACCTAGAAAATATCAATTAGGGAAAGTTGGAAATCCTTGAGAAATTTAAGCAGGAGCCCCTCGATCTGAAACCATTGCTCATCGGTATGGAATACACATTTCTTAAAAATGGAAAACCAGTAATTATTAACGCTAAGCTTACTCCACAACAAAAAGAGAGACTTCTGAAGGTAATAAATAAATGGTCAAAAGCCTTCACTTGGTCATATCTCGAATTAACTAGAATAGATCCTAGGATATGCCAACATAGGATTTACATCGATCCCTCCATGAAGCCTCAAAGACAACCGCAGAGGTGATTGAACCCAAAGTTGAAGTAAGTAGTTAAGGAAGAAATCAAATAGCTTCTCAAGGCTAGGTTCATATACCCCATTTCTGATAGCGAATGGATTAGTCCCTTAGTTATTGTGCCTAAAAAGGGAGGCAAATGGAGGATGTGCATAGATTTCAGGCTACTAAATATGGCAACATTCAAAGATCACTTTTCATTGCCATTTGTTGACCAAGTCTTAGATATTATCATAAGGCATCGCTATTGTAGTTTTCTGGATGGATATAGTAGATATAACCAAATACAAATAGCCCCAGAAGACCAAGCCAAGACTACATTCACTAGCCTTTTGGGAACATTTACATACAAATAGATGTTGTTTGGCTTGTGTAATGCCTCTACAACATTTCAACAATTAGTTCTAAGAATATTCCAATAGTAGATAGGAAATGGTGTGAAGGTCTTTATGGACGACTTCTCCACTTATGGTGCAAACTTTGATCAAGCCTTGGATTGGTTAGAGCAAGTATTAAAAAGATGCATAGAAACCAATTTGAGGCTCAACTGGTAGAAAAGCCATTTGATGGTCCAAGAAGGTGTAGTACTAGGGCACAAAATCTCATACATAGGGATAGAGGTAGACCCCGAGAAAATCAAAGTTATCCAAGGAATTAACCATCAACCAGAAACTGTCAAAGATATTCAATCATTCCTTGGACACACTGGCTACTATAGGAGATTTATTGAGAACTTTTCAAAGGTTTCCAAATCATTGGTGAAATTAACGAAAAAGGATGTACCTTTCGAATGGACTAGGGAATGTGAACTAGCTTTCCAAACTTTAAAACAGCTAGTACAAACACACATTCTACAAGCTCCTGACTGGTCCAAACCATTTCATATCATGATTGACGTGTCCAACTATGCCTTAGGAGTCATACTTACACATTTAGATGACTAGAAGCACCCATATTACATCCAATGTGCAAGTAGAAGTATCACTGGTGCACAACTTAACTACACTACCATAGAGAAAGAAGTAATGACTATAGTGTTTGCACTAGAAAAGTTTAGGCACTATGTATTGGGATATAAAGTATATGTACATACAGATCATAGTGCAATTCGGTTCCTCAAGAATAAGCCAATGGTAAGCCCTCGTATCATACGATGGCTTGTAATCTTACAAGAGTTCGATCTTACGATGATTGATCGTAAAGGCACTGAGAACGTAGTTACTAATCATTTATCTCAGTTGTGATGGGACAATAAAGATGATGAGTATCCAATTTCTAATTATTTCCCTAAAGAATTCCTCTTTGCTGGTGTAGTGAATAATCAATCACTCATGGAGACAAACTAGTACAGTAGCATTCTTACCTATCTTCTCACCCAACAAATACCACAAGAGTTAAACCTTAAGAAGAAACAACAATTTCTTCACCGAGCTAAGTACATTATGGAGATCAATGGGAAACTTTACAAAGTGTGTTCTAATGGCTTGGTTTGATGGTGTGTTCCCGATATAGATCAACTACGAGTCCTCTAAGACACTCATGAGGGTCCTTGTGGGGGCCATTACACTGGGAGATGAACAACCATCAAGATCTTGCTTGAAGGATATTATTGGCATACATTGTTTTAGGATGTCCATCAATTCATCCAATCTTGTGAGTGCTATCAATGTGATGGGGGAATGACTACTAGAATGGAGGGTCCGCACCAATGGATCCAACCATTAGAACCCTTCGACATTTGGGGAATTGATTTTATGGGGACAATTACACAAATGTCCAATAGAAAAGCTTATATTATTATTACTGTTGATTACCTAAAAAAATGGGCTGAAGCAGCTATTGTTAAGGATTGTACATCATCTACAACTACATGATTTGTGCAACAACAAATCATAAATAGGTTTGGTATGCCTCGTGCACTTATTTCAGACAATGGTACATACTTCATAGGTGTGAATTTTCAAAAATTAATGCAATGTTTAGTGGTTGAACACAAACTAACAACACCATACCACCCCCAAGTGAATGGTGAAGCCAAAGTCACCAATAGGGAGACTATGAAGATATTGATAAGAACTATTAGCAAGTTTAGGCGAGACTAGAGCACTAAACTGAACGATGCTCTTTGGGCATATCGCTCCACATGGAAACTCCCTACAGGCTACTCTCCCTATGAGTTAGTGTATGATAAATTATCAGTGCTTCCCATTCCAACTGAGTTCTATACACTATCCACGGCATGTGGCCTCAACCTTGACGTTGATCTAACACAGAAACAATGGTTGGTAACCCTTAACTTGCTAGATGAAAACTGACTAGTTGCCCTATTATCTAACAAATTACACAAGGCATTTAATAAACAATGGCATGACCTAAGAATTAGGAAAGTTAAATATCAACCTGGAGATAAGGTTCTCTACTAGAATCCCACACATGTACCATAATGTACTAAATTTCAAACACTGTGGGAAGGACCTTATATTATTTATGCAACTTTTTCTTCAGGTGCCATGACAATATACAAACCTGAGAGCTCAAACAAGAAGCTATTGGTCAATGTGCAACAAACCAAACTTTTCCATGAGCTTAGGACAACTAGTACACATGGTACCTTTGTTTATGGACAACCTTGCTCACTATTTTGGATCTCATCCTTCCAAATTAGTCATGGGGGAGATGGCCACCTATGCCAACAATTCTAGGTCCTCAGTTATTTTTGAATTTTTGTTTTACACATTTTCCTAACTTTTCTTATTTTTTTTTTACACCATCATTCATATTTTTACTATTTCTTTGTTTGCTTGATTTACTTTTATTCATCATCCAATAAGTGCTCATGATGGTGGATTGAATTATATCATATTGATTGCTAATGTTTGGTTTTTACCTTTGAATTATGATGTTGATATTAAGGTATGGTTCTTTTGGTAAAACAAGCAATGAGTCCATGTCGTCCACTCATCCGTACAACTCTATGATCTCATTTGGCTTTTAACTGTATAGTCCTCTTTTTCTAAGTAAACTTGTTAATGAATTGGTGGCTAGGTATTTTTCAAACCAAGGAAAGACTGAAAGGATGAAAAGGGTGTGACTTCAAGGGGATTCGATGCATTTGTGCTAGCTATTCTCTTGGCTGCTTGGATGCTTTTTCTTGGGTTTTCTGCCATTTTGACATTGTTCAAATATCAAGAAGATGAGTGAATAAAAATAAGTCTTTGCATGGTGTGGTTCTCATGCAAAAAAAAAAAAATTGTGAGAATTCAAAGCACACCCCTTAGACATAATAAAGTAATATGGATTACAAGTGCTGGTTATGGCACTAGAAAGACATGTTACCCATGCCTGAAGGTTCCCTCTAACTAAGGCCCTTTCTTGCTTCCTGCTTCTCCATATCATTCTCCTTGGGATGGTGGTCCCTCCTTGTGGAAGCATTCTTGTTGCTTCAAGAGGATGGATTGGCCAAGTGTATTGATGCGAGGTCACTGAATGTGGTTGGTTTGAGTCCAGATTTGGAATGAGTTATACTCAGTCACATTAACCATAAAATTTATAAGGGACTTTACACAACCTTGTTCTTGGGATTCCATTCCATTCTCTCCTCTTCATCTTTCTTTCCATTTTTCACCTCATTGCTGATTCTATCATTATTTCATTTCTGTGTTGATGCATTATTTTTCTTTGGTGAATTCTTGTGGATAATTTTTAAAATCTTGCTTCCAAATGACATTCCTAGAGCCTATGGACTCTTTCGTTTGTGGGTTTGTCAGGGCATAAAGGGCATGAGCCTACTTTGGGGAGGATCCACTGGCATTCATTTTTGGTGCAATTATTAAGTTCTTTCCTTAAACATTCTCTGCAATAAACCATTTCTCGTTTCATCCCCATTCATGACATCTATTTTATTGGCGTTGCTATTGTTATTTTTTCCCATCTTTCTTGTTCCTCATATTTTTCCATATTATAGCTACCAAAGGTTTGCTCTTACTCGTGGGGGCCCTAGCACAAATATATCAATCTTTTCCATTCGCCTAACCCCTACACCTTGGGTAGTCACTAGTGATAAATCTTCGAACTAGTTTTTTCCATAACCACAACTTAGCCAATGCACCTCATATTGAGGCAAGGTATCAACTGCATTATGGTTTATCTATCCTTGCTCATTTGTGATTGTGTTGTGTGTGCAGATGGAAATCATACAAACAATTGACTGGGCTTGGAGGAAGCACTCAAGATGGACCAGAATTGGAACATTTAAGGAGCAAGTTTGATGGCATGGCTATGGATACACAACAAAAGGCACAATCTCAGCATTGGTGGCAACACACTTCATCTCCTTTCTCTCTCTTTCTCTTCAAGCTACCAAATAAAGGCTTGGATGTCATTTATGTACGAGTGTTCACCACAATGGTCATGAACACTAATGTTGTAATATGCTTGTTGATCCATTCACTGGGCACGTCGAATCTATCATCCCATTCCACCGTCAGTTGTCAATTAGTCAATAATCCCATACCTTTACAATATTTTATAAGGAACTCGAGGATGAGTTTTCATTCAGTTGTGGGGGTATGATGAACCGTAATATTGGCTCCGCGATATCAGAGCCTACCATGTGATGTCGGATACCCGATATCGGGACCTACCTTCTTGCCTATAAATAAGAGGTAGGCACCCTTGGTTTTGCATTAGATAGTTAGTTCCTTAGCTAAACTCTTGCCTTTTCTCCTTCCCAAAGTTAGAATTATTTCTGTGTGCCCACAGTAGGATTCGTAAAGTGGATGGATCTTTATTTGAGCATTGTGTACCTGAGCACACCTTGTGTACGACAATAAAGACGAACTTTATGATAAACCTTGCAGCATCTAGAATAGATTAGTTAATGTTAATTACTATTATTAAATGTTTTCTTAGTTAATTAATATTCTCTCTCTCTCCCTACAACTCTCCTAAGTAAATACACTTAGTACGATCACTTTGAGCATGCGTGTAACACTTGGTAACCCAGTAATGATTAGCGTTTGGAAATCCTAGTAGTGTTTCACTGGTTCAAGATGTGTACAACATGTGAGAATGGATGCTGGTGCTAGGGTTAGTTAGAACTTAGTTAATGAGTAGTTGAGATAAATTAGTCACTTAGTTATCTCTCTCCTTCCCTATTAGTGCAAGATATAAAAATATAAAAGATATAAAAATTATGTGCCTCAAGCTTACTTAACCATACAATCGTGACATATAAGTAAGTTTGGGAAGACAACGATCAACCAACCTATCCTTGTTCCACAAGGGTGCATAAGCACTTAGTCCTTGAAATTCGACCAGATCATGTGTGAAACGCTTGTATTCGTATGGTTGAGCGTAGGGGTACCTCGCCGCTCATCAACATTCAAAATGTAGAAAAGATATTTGCTTATGATTAAAAATGGAAAATTATATTGTAAGTAATGTATCAAAAAGTTATTTGAAAAACTATTTTTAAAAAACTATTGCAAAAAATTCTAATATCATGTTTACATATGCTTTGTAGATACAAAGCTCCATGTCCTATTCATGAAAACTTTTCATTGTTATACAAGAATTGTGAGTCAAAAGAAATTGTATTTGAGCCACTAAAAAATGATGATAGATTGAATAAATAGCATAGACTAATTCTTCAAACATGGAGAGCTAACATAGATTTGCAACCTATTTTGTCAAAACATGCTATTGTGAAGTACATAGCAAAATATGCTACTAAAGTAGAAAAAACTTCTAAATCCTATAATGATATGCTAGAAAAAATTATAAAATTATAGAACAATGAAGATAACATTGGAAAAAGTTACAAAAAGTTGATAATTGAAATATTAATTGAAAGAGATATAAGAGCACATGAAGTATCACATATGTTATTGAAACTACCTTTAGTAGAATGTAGTAGAATTTTTGTAAACTTAAATTTGTCTAATCAAGTATATACACAAATAGTTATAAATGAATCCAATAATGAAGAATCATATTCAAAAGATATCTTGAAAACATACATAAATAGACCAATGAATCCAATAATGAAGAATCATATTCAAAAGATATTTTGAAAACATATATAAATAGACCAATAGACATGAGTGGTTTAAACCCTTATGAGGTGACAAAAAAATTTATTTACAATCCAAAAATAAGGTCCAATAATTTATGATAACAAAAAGAAAAAGAAGAAGCCATAGTTCAAGTTTATCTTATATTTTTAGAAAAACCAATTGAAAATCCTGAAAAATGGTTAGAGTATTGTTGAATTCCTTTATGTTTCATTTCATATGGAACAGAAATAGGAACAATAGAAGAACAAATAAGAGCTAATTGTAAAGTACATGAACAAAAAATTGAAAAAATAACTAATAAAACCGATACCAAGGAAGATACAATTTACGAAGATTATGAAGAAGATCTTTATATTGAAAATGTAAATCACCTTCAAAACAAATGGGAGCTTTTATCAAGTTTGCAACCAACACAAGTTTTAAATCACACAGAAATAGATATGTTAGGACAAAGAGACGTAGACATTTGGTATAAATGGAACAAAACTAATCAAAATGAAATTGAAAGAGCATTACAATTTCTAAATTCCTTGAAAAATTCCAATACTACTATTATGATGCAACCTAATACAAATTATCAATAAACATTAAATAACAAACAACAAGAAGTGGTGAATATTATTAAAAATAATTATATTCAAAGTAAAATAGAGGCATTAAAACCATTGAAAGTAATAGTACAAGGTAGTGCAAGCACATGGAAATCTTTCCTAATTCATGCTATTAAAATAGAAATGTCTACTTTAGCATTTCCAAAAAGAATGCTTTTGTTGGTAATGGCTCCAATAGGGTTGTAGCTTTTGATATTTAAGCAAAATAATTCAAGCTAGTCTAAAATTATCCATAAAAGAAAAGAAAAAAAAATATTATTTTACATCAGTCGTAGAATGATTTTAAGGACATAAAATATATTCTCATTGATGAGTATATTTTTATTGGATTTAGGTTATTAGAAGATACAGATGCAAGACTACAACAAATATTTCTTCATTATAATGAAAGTTTTGGAGGTAGGTCAATGATATAGCTCAATTATCTTCAGTTCGAGATATAATACCATGTTACTCCAAAGGTATTGGAAAAATTTTATGAAATGAATTTACATCTATTGTTTTATTGGATAAAATATTATAGAAAAACACATCTACAGAAGAATAATGAATTTTTTAAAAATTGCTAGAAAATGTAAGAACTTGTACACCAAAAAGTACTCATTGGAAAATACTAATGAATAGAAGCCAAAACCAAATGTCTATTCAAGAATCAAAAACTTTTGATAATAGTAGACACTTATTTGTAAGAAACGATCAAGTAAATGAGCACAAAAAGAAAATGTTATATAATTTAAGAAATCTTATTTGTTGAAGTCTTAGCATTAGTAATTGTTCTAATCCATATATATCCATGGATGATGAAGACTTGGAAGTAGAAATATTAATCACAATTGAGGCTAAAGTAATGTTGACAATAAATATATCTACTTGTTATGGTTTGGTAAATGGAACAACTAGAACTATTATAGATATATTTTATAGCAATGAAACAAAGCAACCAGCACCACCATCTTTAGTATTGATTAATTTTCCAAACTATACTAGTCCATCATTTATGTCTTCTTCAAAGAAAATAGTCCTGATAATGCCACTACAATTTGGTTCAAGAAAACAATTACCATTAAAAGTAGTATGGGCACTTACAATACATAAATCACAAAGAATGACATTTTACAAAGTTGTTGTTGATATTACACATTCGCAGCAACCTGGATTAGTCTATGTAGCACTTATTTGTGTTAGATCATTATCATGACTACAAATTTACCATGTAATTTCTTTTGACTAATATGAAAAAGTGAACAAATCAAAATTAGCCCAAAGAAAAATAAATGAAGAAAATCATCTAAAAGAGTTTTTTAAAAGAAACACTAGTAATTCTGCATATAGTGACATACAATTTTGAATAATTCATTTATGATCTTGTAAATTTTAAAAATAAATATTAGTTAATATAAATTATTTTTTATTTATGTATGCTATTAGAAAAACTAATATTATGTAAATAACATAGTGCCCATTAACGTCATGGCTACTCCACTTCGTTTGATGCCATTATTTGTTCTTGGGCATTATGACAAAAATTGGGTTTGCAAAGCTCGTGTAATATACAAAACTAGTATGAAACCATTTGGAAATATCAAAGATGGTAAGAAAAATATAAACTTATCAAGTAATGGATGCTAAGCTANATTTTACTAAATTTTATGTTCTTTCTTTGAATTTTTTCTTCGTGAATGCAATATACATTCCCTACGTGTAAATTAGCATTTTTTTTTTATCTTCACATCTTCATTGTAGGGTATGACTTGCACAACAAATTCCTATGAAAAGCAATGACTTAGTAGATATTAATATTTAAATACATTGTAATGAACATAGAAAAAAATAATTGAAGTTGATAGCTTAGCATCCATTACTTGATAAGTTTATATTTTTCTTACCATCTTTGATATTTCCAAATGGTTTCATACTAGTTTTGTATATTACACGAGCTTTGCAAACCCAATTTTTGTCATAATGCCCAAGAACAAATAATGGCATCAAACGAAGTGGAGTAGCCATGAAGTTAATGGGCACTATGTTATTTACATAATATTAGTTTTTCTAATAGNAGGACATGAAAGTCATGAACTAAAATTAAAATAGGTACATGTGTTAATTATGTAAGATAATCGAAATATAAACTATATATTCAACTTTTGCATGTTTTGCAGGAAAATCACCTTAAAAGCTTTCAAGAAATACTTGATAATGTTGTTTGGCAGCTATTTAAGCTTGAAATTTATGTCACTATATCAAAGTTTAGAAAAGTAGAAGAATAAGGATATAATGTCTGTCAGATAAGAGAACTTCAACTAATAATGGAAACTATATAATAGTTTTCCAACATTGAAAAAATAATATCTGAGTTACAAAGATCCGCATCTACATAATAAAGTAAGGTTTTTATCTATTTTATTTGAAAAAATTTTGTGCATTTTTTATACATTATTGCAACTACTTTACTACTTACACATATCTTTTTTATTTGTAGATATATTCCTCTACTTGCTATAAGCTCTTTTGAAAGCTGCATAAAATTTGGAAGCTACATTGTATTAAGATAGATATTGTCATGGCAAGCATTATGTAATTGTATTTTGTGACATTTACAACTATGATTAAAATGTCATAATATTTAGGACCTACGTTGTATTAAGACATATTTTGTTAAAGTAAGCATTTTGTAATTGTATTCTATGACATTTACAACTATGAATGAAATATTTTATATCAAACTTTAGATTTAGAAAAAATACAATTCTGAAAATTGTTGCTATCTCATTGAATAAATGAATATTTCAATAGCATTTACTATTAATACTATTATCAATGAAATATTGTATTTATCAGCCTATGCATATTTAGAACCAAACTTGCTACATAAGACTATAGTTTTGACAAATAAAAATCAAATTGCTACTTCTTGCTTTCAAATATTAATATGTAGAGTCAATAAATAGCTAACAAAAGAAAACATACTAGGATTGTTGCACTTAAAGATTGCATCAAAAGTCACCTTTGAAAATTTGTACCATAAAATCAAAATGAGATAAATAAGTGTAAATTAGTTCATTCGTTTTCAATTTACACAATTAATGATTCTAAATTTTTCAAGAGACATGTCACTAATAAAACAAACTCTCCTCCAACCAATGAAGTAATTTTTAACTTTATTTAAATACATAAACAACAAATTCATGTTTGCTACTTTTATCATTCATATGAATCGAGCCTTCTTAGGATAACAATTTATCATGCCATGTACTGTTTATGATGAGAGCACTACCTTGAGTGATATTTGAAGGAAATAATAGGAAACATTAATAAAGCAAATCATTTATATAAATTGTAATAACAAGTAATGCATCTCTTTCTAAAATTAGTCCAAGCTTCTTTGCAACAAAGTCATTACATCATCTTTATTTATTTATTCTTCCCTCATGCATTTTGATCCTAAGCATACAACAACATCAAATCAACAATAGAGAGAAATCAATGTTGAATAATATCTGTCTTGGCATTTATAGCACATCAACAGCAACAAATGCCAAAAATGAATTAGTCAATTTAGTATTTCTTTATACCATAAGCTAAAGAATAATAGCTAAGGACAACATTTAAGTAAAACATGGAAGAAAAATGCCTAACCAAAGTTGAGTAAGAGAAAAATTTTAAAAAATGGCTAAACCCACTGTAATTTGCTCCAAATATATCATCCTCCTAACACTAGTTGTGTCATGAAAATAATTTTTAAACAATTAAACAAAGTAACTTATTTAATTGATTACTGATAATCACCGAACCAGTTATTACTAGTGGCAAGTTCCTACCCTTTATTCAACCTTCTTATACAAATGAGTTGAAAAAAAGTATATGCTACCAAAAAATATTAACCCATCCCATGATGCTTTTAAGCTAAGCATTAATTTTTCTTATGTTTGAAAAACAAATGACCTCAAAGAAACATAATTCACTACCATTGGTGCTTTGGTATTCTCTATAGGTTTTGACTTGAAATAAAGTTACAGTTGTAAACCAATAGACACATTCATCGTCATAGAAAAGTTAGAGCCCAAAATGGAAAAGCATAGAAATAAGGATGAAGCTACTTGAAGAAATGAAAAAAAAGAGCAACAGTACTAACCATGAACATCTTTGTATCTAGATCCCAATCCATAAAGAACTTGTTCATTGATTTATTGTTGTCTCTACTTAAAATAAATTTATGTTCTTAAAAATGATTTAATCATTAAAGACACTTCTCACTCAAGCATAGAAGTCTTTAACTACTCTACTATGAAAAAGAATAATTGTGATATAAAATAGATTAGTAACAAGTTTATACATAAGAATTATATAAATAAATGGATTTCTTTTTCATGAGGGGAAAAGTTGGAAATGGTTGGACAAAGAGAATTGATAAAATACCGTTGAATATTAAGCTTTACAACTTGCAACACATTGTAAATAAAACCAATAGACCACGATTCTTGCAAACCAACCAAAATATCATTACTTAACATATTTATATGATATAATAATCATTATTCAAATTAATATAATTTATCAATACATTCAACTTCTAACAATATGAATATATGTTTCTACATAGATTAAATAACAAAAAACCATCACAATCATCTACATACTTAATACAACAAAGCCATTCATAGTCTTATCAAAATGTACAAAATTAATCTATGTTGACATATTCAAAATGACTAATTCCAAATGTAAACTTCTACCCCTCATTCTTCCATAACTTACTATAATCTTGAAACCTAGTTTTCCATTTTCATCAAAAGCTTGAAAATTTGCATTCTCCCTTAAAGAACTCCTAATAATATCTTTATCATTGTCATCATCAAGCATAGTAGCCTTAGCATCATACAAAGATTCGTTTTGCTTTTGTATGCATTGGAAAAATGTTGAATTCCATCATGGCTATAAAAATAATATCTTTGATTAACATTTTTATTTAACAAGTTATATTCTATAAAACTATTTGGTATACCATCCACATCAGTATTGCCATGATGTTTGGAACATAATTTCAGAAAAGTGCCATCATTTCCTAATTTTAACTGTTGAGGACAAACACTATATCTCTCAACATCTCCACACTCTAAACTCCAACTTTTTTCCTCTTTTAATGGTAAGCAATATTTCTAAAGAATTTAAAAACATTGTTCTTATTAAAAATACATAACTTATATACAAACACATGTTTCTTATAACACTTGTTTTTATATCTTTTTTTTTTACCTAAAGAATACAGTTTGCTTCTACACAAGTAGGCTGATTACTGTTACTTCCATGTATTATTCTTTCTACAGTCTCATCTGACGATTTTCGTAAATAAAGTTAACATATTATTTTTGATAAAATACCTATACATATAAAACAATCATAACCTACATATAATATAGCATCCTCACCATCATACAATGATTTTGATTGTTTTTATATGTATTTAACAAATGTTGATTTCCATCATGACTATAAAAATGATAAGTTTGATCAACATTTCTATTTGATAACTCATACTTTATACGACTATTTAATGTAGCACCAGCAACAAATTTTCCATGATATCTTATACATGATTTCTTCAAAGAGTCATCGTTTCGTAATGTTACTCATTTATGATAAATACTATTTTGATCAACATTTGTGAAATTACAATGTAAATTCCTTTGTCTCTTCAATGATAAGTGACATTTCTACATAATTTCCAATGATTATATTTATTAAAACTATAGAAGTTACATGCAAATATGTACTTTTTATAAGATTTTGTTTTTTATAGTATGCTTACGTAAACATTATGTTGTGCATCTACATAAGTAGGTTGAGTATTATCATGTTCATGTATTATTTTTTTTGAAGTCTCACCTAATAATAACCCAAAATAAAGAAAACATATTACTGAATGTAAAAAAACAACTATATGTATAAAACAAACAAAACATGTTACCATCTATTTGAAGCTTTTTCCCACTTGTCATAAACCTCTGTTCAATTTCACTATCCTTAATTCTTTTTGAATCTTTGCTCTTATCTTTCTACTGCTTCTCTCTAGTGTTTCTCTCTCTCTCTCTCTTTTTGCCCACTTTATTTCCACCACAAAAACAAATATTGCGAATAATTTTTTATCTAATCATATGTTGCCACACAGTTTTCACATCTTTCAAAAGTATAGGTTTTAAAAGATAATGACATCACTAAGCAACAAAAGGAATATTAAAATATATACATATAACTACATCAAATTATTTTACCTACAACATATCAAAGAACTTACCTATTAAAGATATTCATATTTTTTTATAGCATACTTTGCTATTTTGAATCTATTTTGAAAGACTATGTGCTCATCAATATCAACAAGATTAAACATATTTGCTTCTTTCCTTAATACAACCAAAGCATTCATTCACTTAGTGCAAATTGTCACTAATAGTTAAACAAAAGTTAATGGTAAACATTTTTAAGAGAAAATTCATACTATAAGCTTCACAAAACAACACATAAATACACCTTAATAATTACAAGATTCAAACATTTCTTTTGATACCAATAAACATAAAACATCATGATCAATAATAAGAACATGTACTCCATGTAAACCATCACTATGTTTTTGTGCTAATTCCATGACATTCTAATATTCACTATGTTTACAATCAAGTGCAACTCTTTTATATACACAATTCAGGCAACAACTTCAAAAGACACTTAACAAAGAAATAACTTCAAATCATAAATGTTTACCACAATTCATGGACTGGATAGTATATGTTCCACTTATTCATTATTTTATGTTAGTACATTTGAATTTGTGCTTTGTAATTAATACACCCAAATATGATACTTTCAACATTATTATTAAAACAGTAGATTCGTATCGCTTGTGCAAGCTAACATGCTCAAAATTTTTAAATCAAATCTTCCATTGATGATTCTAAAACCACCTTTTCGTACACTCATTATACCAAGAATATGATGGTTATAGTAGCACACTTAACAAGAAGATAAAATTTTCCAGTTGTATGTCACAATTGCTTTGTCATGCTACATCATTGTTCTATGACCTTACCATAATGCAAACCTAACAGATACTTTAACAAATAGGTTATAACCTACCTTGAATAAAAAAAAACATGTCAAACTTCAACTATAAGATCTTGTTCTTTTTGTCACTTAACAACATATCCATACTATGCATATTGATCACATATACTCTACAATGAAAATCATAGTTTAAGTAATGCAGATCTAGAAGGCTCCTACAAAGAAGAACTCAACATAAGAGTATACTAACTTCTAAATTCATGTTTTACTATAGAAACTCTTACAAAATCTACCTTATGCTTATTTTTATTTTTTAGTTATATAGTTATTGTTTAAAAACATCATTAAAGTTTAGCATTCTCTGAAGTTCAATATCAATAAAATTTCTATGTCCTAACTTGTATATTTCTACTTTATTTGGATAAATTAAAAAAAAAAGAATAAAATGAGATTATATCTAATTAGGGAAGGTTGGCAAGAGTGATCTTCCCATCTACTAATGAACTATGACACTGGAGATCTAGATGAATGCATGCCACCAATTGCAATGAAAGCTTATTATCAATGATATGGAGCTGCTTTCAAAAACTTTGTTTATGAATCTAGGTTGCATCACTAGAATGTAATATATAAGGATGAGTAAATCAATTCATCAAGAAATTATACCACAAAGTATATGTTTGAATTTAGAAGACAAGCAACATGACAAATAATTAGTGGCTATGGCCATTTTACAGATTTGGAAATTCATGTTTCTATTATGAAATTAAGATTATTCCATTTAATATACCCAATAATGCATGGTTTGAACAGTGGAAAGATTTTGATCATAATCCATTATTGATGATAGAAATTTCTTCCTCTTTTGTGGAAGCTACAAATCATAGTGATTATTTCTTCTATATAGATACCAGAGTGAAAAATGTATACACAAACAGGTTTGGTTGGATAAGCATGAGTTATTATCTATTTTCCACTATTGAAAGAAGACATGTCACTTGTAGTCCATTAATATTTTCTTTCTATCATGTAGTATATACAACAAACATGTGGGATAGAAATTACTTTTGGCAAAACAATGTGTAGGCTGATAATAGAACTTCATCTTTCATAGATGATTTATGCATTTTGAATATTTAACTTAACGGTGGACTAACATTGGAAGACCTGCAACATCCACTCCATCAAGTGTTGTTAGCAAGTCCTTATGCTAGAGATTCTTATTATGATAAAGATCCATAAAATTTAGCATATATTTTGTCTTGTAATTTTAATAAAATGAGTTTCCCTTTCTCTTTTTGATTATCTTCTATTTGTAATAATTACACTTTTTTCATGTGATACTACACATGCTTAATGAATAAGGACCACATATTACCTATTTTTCTAAGGATTGCCAATAAATATACATAGGTCTTTACATTAGCAATAATATAATGACACCAACTACTAAGAAAATAGTCACTTTTCCTTATGAATAATTGTTCCCTTTTGCTAATATCTTTAAGGTACATTCACAACTACTTATAGTCATTAAGTTACACCAATGTAAGAACTTAGCTTTCACTCTATTCATATGGTTCCAATCTAGTTTTCAATAAAGATGGTGGATGCCTTGGTTGACACATGATCTAGCCAAAATTTTCTTCAACCAAAATATTTTCTTTAAATCCAAGTTATTTGCTTTTCATTCCTAGAAAAATTTGTCAGATCCATTACTTATTAGATTGACCAAAATTTCAGAGAAAAAAAGACAAAAATAAATGCAATTTGTTGATACTATTTCATACAAACAACTTATTAATTAACTTTCCTAGACAAGTCTCTTCAAAAGAAATATTACTATCTTCACTACTAATAAAACCAACATTTACCTCATGATCTAAAAATGTCAATAGAAAGTCATAATAGCCTTGAACATTTAACAATCCAACCTAAAAATAAAGAAGAAAAATTCTTAACCACTTTTTAACATTAATCATGATAAATTATACCTAATGTTACAACATCATCAAACATACTAGCTTGTTATGAATTCCAAGTTGTCTCTAACTAATAACCTCCATAACTTCTTCCATGGTCCCAAAACCATCTAGTAATTAGAAAATAAAATTATTTCTACTACAACGGAGTACATTAAATATTACAAAATGAAATACAAATATAGCAACTACCTAGTAAAACAATAAAGGCATCTGAGTACTCTGTCATCATTGCTTTCCCCTTGTGCATAGTGTTAACAATATGGAAATTATCAATTGTTTTACCAATTTTCTATGTGTAGTAAAAATCATAAGAAAATACTTAAACTATTAATATGATATGTACAAATACACTACGCTAACAAAAGATAGTTGTTACTATAATAGTACCTACTCAGATGCAATAAATTTTGGTCCCACTCTGTTATTTAAAGATATAAATAATAATCAACTAATAAATTCACAAGCTAAATACCTTAATAAGAATCCAAAGTCATAATCTTACCCAAGAACATTTCCTCCCCTACTAAAAATAGTGTTAGCTACAACATCCATTAGCCCAATGCTTCCTCTACCATATATTAATTCAATCTTTCTTCCAACCTTCGTACCAAAACAACTAAATTAAATAAACAAAAACATATAAATTTGTTATACATACCTTGAAAATTAGTCACAACTAACATTACCATTTCTAATCCAAATTTTTTTGTAGCATTTTCAAATCTATTATGCTTACCTTATTGACTTGCACAAAAAACACAAATTCTTGTCATTCTACTAATTCAGACTTGTCAACACATGTCATTCATTGGATCAAAATGCATCTTGCCATTTATAAGCTATCGAGAGGACCAACTACTAGAACATGTTCTTCCCAATGCAAAAAAAATATAAAATAATGTATTACTTTTTGTCATATTGTCACTCTCTTGATAATGATGTCTCCTTTTTTTCAACCATGACTATATCTAATAACAAAAGATTCGATCTCCTTCTCTAGCACAACAATAACAATGTATCGATATATTCCAAACTTCCATAATGTAACCACTTATTAGTCATGACAACATGTCTGCATCAATGATAACAATGCCACTCTATCCATGCATGCCAAAGAAAAAGCTCTCTAATAATTTTACCAATTATCAAGTGTATGATCAATTGCAATCAAAGCATTATTGCATTGAACATATTTAATCTATCTTTTTGTACTTTGCATGACAGCTTTTTCCAAATAGTCTTTTCAAAGATATAGACATGTAAGGTTAAAAAATTCTATCGTGAATATAGAATCAACATGTCATCCAATTTGCATAGAACAAAATACTATCCAATTTGCAAATGGATATAGAAGGAACACATTACCAATAGTAAGTGGATCTCCTTGCATATGGTGCATGTGAATGGAAAAAACCATTTAAAAAATCAATGATAGCATATGAATTATAAATGAACCATTCTTAACATTAATACATGTGAAGATTGACTGATAAACAATTTCTAGCATCAGTAGTGATGACGGTGGACTGCAATTATCTATAGAAAAAGGCAAAGAAAGTTCTAAATTCAACCCATTTTCACCTCTAAATTTAGAGTGAAATTTTGATGGCAAAGTGGTTGCTCTATGTTATATAACTGTCCTAGCCTATTATTTTTTTCTATTTGAATCAACTGTAATAAACTATTCAAATGGTTTCATTAGATATTTTTGGAATTACGTATTTATCTATGTAAACAATCAAAATGTCCACTGTGTAAGATTTTTGAATTCTCTTACCTCTAATTCAAGAAATTATATTTATTTTTTATCTCCTTCAAATTTTATGATGACCATGTCCTAATGTAAAACCATCATTCACCACATGATGATAAAGTCATAATAGCCTTCAACATTTAACAATCCAACTGAAAATAAATAAGAAAAATTATTAACTAATTTTTGACATTAATGATTATAAATTATGCCTAATGTTACAACATCATCAAACATACTAGCATGTTATGAATTCCAAGTTATCTCCAACTAATAACCTCCATAACTTCTTCCATGATCCCAAAACCACCTAGTAATAAGAAAGCATGATAACTAAAAACCAATGATGTAAGATTACTTTTGTTGTAACTTCTTCCATTATAAGATTACTTTCATAACTTACAACCATAACTTCTATAAGGCATCATGGGTTTTTAGTTATCTTTAAAGTGTAACCCTAAACCCTAAACCAAACAGCTACCATGTTTTACAATGGAAAGAAAAATAGTAATAAGCTGCAAAACAAAAGAAAGATCAGTTTTCCTTTCTTGGTGGAATTAGGATCTCAAGAAAAGAATAAATTTAAAGTAGCAATAGATCACTAAACTAGACACACTATGGCAATAACCCATAAATAGTAGTAACTATGGGTTTTGGAAGATCAAGAAACCAATTCAAATAAATAAGTGAAGCTAAACAGTGAATTTGTTTTCATTCCTATCTAGTTAGGTTATGAAAGAAGAAGATCTCTAGATTTTACAACAAGGTGAAGGATGACTACTATGCCTTCTATTGTTTGGAACTCATTATGCCACTAATGCTTCTACTGTTTCTGCTAACCAAGAATTTAGCAACCTCGCAACTATTAGTTATCATGGATATGGATGTGGTTCATATCAATAAGACCTAGAAGAGGTTCGTCCAAATCCTTTGTATCTAGAATGTAATCATGGCTACAACTTGAGTGCTTCTATCTAATTAATATACCTATCATTATGTATTAGCAACTATCCTATACCTATCTTTACCAAGTATTCTTTTTTTTTTTTTTTTGCTTCCCACTTTAGCTCCAATAATAGGAGATGTTTCTAATTATATATGCTTGTGAGTATGGTTACTTACCAATATTCTCCTAGTTCATAAATGATCATAAGTTTGATTCAGGCATAGAAATTAACATGAAAATATAACCTTATCTTGTAAATATCTTGATGTAGAATGCTCATGTAACACCTCACCTAGCTAGGGCAGGGTGATGCCTAGGATCAAGTAATCTTACAATGGAAGCATGATAACTAAAAACCAATTATGTGTAGAATACATGATATTAAGGAAGGTCAAACTGCATAGAAATTTCATACCACACCAAAAACTAAACATACACTTCAATTTATTATGCACTACTTTGCTAAAATACAAAAACACATAAGCATCATCATTGTATATATAAGAGTACAAAGAGTTTCATAAAATAATACATAGTCCATACTAATATACATGGAAATATACGTTAACCAAGCACTGAAGATTTTCCCCCCTCTGCTCTCCCTCTCCATGTTCGTCTAGGCTCCTATGCCCTTAACCTGTAATTTAATAACGTTAGAACACAAATGAGTGGGAAGCCTTTACACTTCCCCTACTAGATGGTTGACAAGTGGTGCACTAGAGGAGAGGAGTGGAATAAAAGGCAACCTATAACAACTATTAGTCTTACGCATGCTCAAAACAACACACATACCATATCACCCATAATGCTAACATAATCATTATCGAAGAGGATAGATGGCTATTATACAACCACAGATAAAGCCACGATTCGACATCATCCATCATGTCCATGTCATCATACCCATGATATATTATTAAATAGTCCATGATCCACACAATCATTATCTAATCATAGCACATATTATCAACAATATGACTCAAAAATTGATACTATCATATACAATGGCCATGTGGTCACTAGCATATCCACACTCAGTGTAGCATGTGAAATGTTGCCATGAGTACTCATAACAGCCATTGCCTATAGGTCTTTTATTAGTCTTTTATTTATCCAACTAGTGCTAAGGTCTCTCAGCCTACAACCCACAATCACTAGCCTTCTAGAGGATTGGCAATATGCCATGTACTAGTTGTAGGGATGAACACACCTACACTCTCCCACTCTCAGGATGAGGCCTGAGATAGGAGCCTCATCGATGCATCATAGTGGCATTCAATCCATACTACCTCTAGGGTGCCTCATCACCAACCAATCCACACCCTCATGCTAGCACCACCTAAGAACGATCATCACAAGATTCATCGCAAAGACATGTACACATTCTGTCTAGCTTAAGCCAATGCATGTCATAAGCATAACACATCCAACAAAAACATAACATAGCCACATATATCCACACCTACCAGTTGCAGTCATTCCATGAAAATAATACCACGATTGGACAAAACAACATTAATACCATGATATGACAAAACAATACCATATTTCTCAGATTGCATGTAAAATCCACATAAATGACCACTATAAGAACCTTTAAAATGATATATGCCCAAAGAGAAAACCAATCCCATGATTAAAAAGTACTTCCCAAAATGATCCCAATGACACTAATTTTACCTAAATCAACCTCCTAGAAGCAAAGTTATGCATGTTTAAGGTTTTAATAACATAATATTTAATTTACCAACTCTTGCCCAAATCAATCTTTCCTCACTTTCACTCAAATTGCTCATGATAAATTCTTAGATTTCTCAATATATTGGAAGAGTCTTAGATCCTTTATTCACACTACACTACAAGAGAGCAAAGATACAAAGACAAACTCAAACACTTAGGGGATTCTTGAAAGGAATGCTTGCAATGCGCAATGAGCAGTTATTGCAATTTCTCTTCTGATGCCTCCTAACCATTCCAAACTTCTCCTCTTATAGGAGTTTAGAACATTGTTGGTAGTGTGTTCAAACAACCACCTCATTACTAAACTTTATCCCAAAGGAATCTACTTTACAAAAGCTACTTTAGAAAAGTAGCATGTAGACATACTTTACAGAGCATCCTTACTATACATGACACTCTTGATACAATTATACATTGCCAAGGTAATCATAGCCTTTTTCTGAGTTGACATAATCATCTTCTAGTGGGCTCCATGGATGAGGTGATGGAGGTGGAGTGAAGATATATGATGGAGGTTTTTTATAATGAAAATCTAGGATTTGATATCCTATACTATTGGCGTGGGCATGTGCGATTCTTTGGTTGAGAATTTTGTGATTGAGTGTCCTTGGATTTAGATTACCATGTTCCTAAAAATATTGTTCAATATCCCTTTTATTGCTGGTGTAGGTATCCTAGAGGAATGCATAACCCCAAGGGTTAGACCAATCAATTCTATGAGTAATGCAATTGACCAGATAATAATGGAGGTTTTCTCCATAGGTTAATGTATGCCAGCCTCTTTCCTGAAGGTTACTATAGTAGGTGAAGTCTCCAAGATGCTCATTATGTCTCCTAAACAAGTATCCTAGATAAGTGGAAGAATAATACTGAGGAGTATGACCCAACTTATCCCACCATTGTCAGAAGATTTCATTGGGACCTTCCCAATTGTTAATTTCTATGTGGTAATGATGGAATGGACTAGGATGATACAAATGCCAATGCAGAAGGTTATCAATTATATAAGCACCTTCATCATCTTCATCATCACCAAAGTATGGAGGATGAGGATCAAAATTGAGATTGGTCATTCCGACAAAGGTGGTGGTGGTGATTGGAGGGATCATGGAATACAAGTTAATTGTTTGATATGCCAAGCATGGTTCTCATAACTAAAAATCTTATTAACCTTTCAAAGTCTACACCATGATGAATCCTTTGAGCTTCATGTTCTAGGGTAGGCATGAAAATTTCATTAGCTCTGTAGGCTCTTATTCTTTTTGAAAACCTAAGTAACCATCCTTCTTAGGTTAGAATATCTACAAGATAAAACAACAAAAAACATTAGTAGTCTTAACTAGAGAGTTGGAACTCTTTGGTTAAGAAATCAGCCAAATTGCTATGCCAACCATCTATATATTCTAAAGTAAACTCAAAATTAGCAAGAAATAAGGCCCATCTAATCAATCTAGTATGTGCAACCTTATTTAATTTTTTAGAGGAAAGGTATTTGTTGAAATGTTTAAGATAACTTCTAACTATAAACTACTAGTTCTATACAAACAGCTTGAATTTTTCAATTCCTTTTACAATGGCCAGAAGTTCTTTATGTGTGCTATGGTAGTTGAGTTGAGGAGGATTAAACTTGCCTGAGGCATATTTGCATATCCTTACTACCTTGTCTTTGTTTTTTTTCTTTAAGGGTAGCTCCATAGCATTCTTGTGAAGCATCTATCTTTATGATCAAGTGTCCATCAAAAGGTAATTGTAATTTGGCGAGATGGGAACATTGTTGTTTGATATGAGAGATAATTTGACTATGTTTTTGAGTCCAAGGAGGAGGATTCTGACCTCTTTGTTCATTAAGAAGTTTTCTATCCTTAGCTAGGCTTTTATAGAAGCTTGAGACATAGTTTATGCATCCTAGGAATCTTTGCAATTGTGTTTTATCCTTGAGTTCATCTGGAAATTGGTTGATGGATTTTAAGATATGATCTTGTAGAGTGACTATTCCTTGAGCAATTTCCACTCCTAAAAATTCTATTTTTTCTTTTCCTATTTGCATTTTTGTTGGGGATAGTACTAAGCCATTTTTTTCTATAATTTGAAAGAACGTCTCTAAATGTTCTAGATGTTCTTTTGGATTCTTACTCATGATAAGAATATCATCAATGTAAAGCATAATGAAGGGATAAGAACTAAAGATAGAATCCATACATTTCTAAAATATTGAAGTAGTATTCAAACTAAAAGGAAGAATCGTCCATTCATATAATCCACCTAGAACCATAAAAGCTATCTTTCATCTATCCTATGGTTGTATTTGGATTTGCGAATACCTAGATTTTAGATCAAACTTTGAATATATGTGTGTATGTACTAATCTTTGAAATAAATCATCCTTGCTCAGAATTGGATGTTGCACAGGTTTTACAATATCATTCAATGGCTTATAATTGACTACTAACTGCTTCTTTCCTCTCACTTGTTTTGCCCTTTTGTTGACAAAGAAAGTAGTGCAAGCAAACATCTTATTACTTGACTATATGAGATTCTTTTGTTTTAGTGTCTCTATTTCTTTATCACATTATTTTTTTTAAGGAAGGAGACATTCCTATATGGTGAGCTTTGGCTTTGATCTTCATTTTTTCTTGTAACTCTATGCTGCACCAATGTTCTTTCTTATTTCTAAAGATTGTGGGGTCATCACTAACTAGTGTGAGGAGTTTTGTTTAAATACTTTCAAACTAATC
>MNCI01025069.1:186082-208253 GCA_015680685.1 Gnetum montanum
GAATGTAAAGTTCATAAAATAAAATAAAATAAAATAAAATAAATGCATAAGAAAATAAAATAAAAGAAATGCGTGAGAAGAAAAATCTCAAGTGCTGCAAGGATGAACCAAAGAGCTCTTCTTTATTGTCATACACAAGCTGTGCTCAGGTATGCAATGCTCGAATAAAGATCTGTTCACACTTAGACCTCCTGCTGCGGGCACTTGGAAAATACTCTAACTTTCAAACAGACTACAAGAGTTTCGCTACTTGTCTACTAAAAGACGTCCTTTCAATTGTGCACCTGGGCATTGTATTTATACACTTGGGAGCAACTACTCTAATAATTAGAGTAAACCGCTAGAGTAACTACTCTAATAATTAGAATAACTACTAGAGTAACCACTAGAGTAACTTGCTCTCATCAATAGTATAAGATCTTATACCATCTATCTTAATGTAAAATGTATAGATAGGTAGAGAGGTTTTTATTTTATTATTATTAATTAGACTAACTAGCATGGCCTGTGTCTCTTCTTGGTACTTCTGTCTCTAATAACTTTCTTCTATTTTTTCTAGTTTGGCTAGTTCATCAGAGGTCCATTGTATGTATTTCCTTAGTTGTGTAATGCATTATTTCCTAAGGAAATATTTATTAAGAGGAGGGATTTTTTCTTGAGCTTATTTGCCTATAGACCTTTTAGATTTTTCTTCTTCTCCTTCTATTTCTAATTCTACTTCCTCATCCTCTTCTAGTGGTTGTTGACGATCAGGGTATTTGCTCCATTGTTCTTCTATGGCATATCTCTGTTCATCTAACTCTCTCTACTTGTCCTTTATTCGTCGTTTAATAGACATGATCTTATTGATATCATCTATTGGTTATTTTTCTAATTTTTCTTGTAGATGTTGTAATTGGGACTTGATAATCTTATAAGTTGGATCATGTTCTACAAGATCTATTTGACTATTAAAGGCCCATTCAAACCATGAGGGTTCTTGTGGAGGTGGCTTAGTTCTACAAGTATGACATGTGTTCATGTTGTAATAAGAATATGTGTTGAAATCACTATTGTGATCATACCCCCTAGATAAAAGAGAAGGATCTTCGTCATTGATGATGAAATTCAAGTATTCATCTAATTCAATGAGGATGTCACCCAATTCAAATGGAACCATATCGTCTTGGAGAAATTCATAGTATTTTTTCGAAAGGTTGTGATGTTCAATAAAATTAACATGTTGATTGTGCTTTTCTTTATCAGGGCAGTCATGAGCAAAATGACTGTCTTGGCATATGAAACACTTTACCTATCCTTTGGAAAGCTTTTTCTTATAATGTTTGAACATACCTCTAAATATTTATTGGGGTTTGTTATTTGTATTCTTTCACCATTTCCTACATCTATATTGTTTTCTATACTTATTTTTATATGGTTTTTGACAATAATGTTTCTCTTGCCAAGTTGGTTTTAACTAGTTCCGGATAAACAAAGGTGCAAAAAGACGTTTCTAATTATTTATTAATCTATTTGATAGAAGATTGGGCACTAAGGTCATGACAGAGGTCATGGTTTACATCATTGATAAGCTAGACAATGTAGCTAAAGATGACATCATCTAATGTTCTATTATGATATTTTAACTCTTGTAAATATTTTTCTTCAAAAGGAGAAGGCATTGCTCCTAAAAGATGTTCCTTAGTAGATTTGTCATGCATAAGTTTCCCCCTGGAATACTAGTCTTCCATTTGAGTTAGGAACTCATCAGTATCCTAAATACATTGTAACCTAGCAATAAAAAAACATTCTCTACATGTTGTAATATAATTTTATTTATGTCCTATAAATTCTTTAGTTATAGCATTAATAAAGAACATAAATGATCTATCTAATAATTTTTTCTTTATGTTGGCATCTATCTAATTCCACCATCTCATAAGATTTTCTATGAAATTAAACACAGCATTCTGGATAGCATGCTTCATAGATTTTTTATCTAACATGACTTGTCTATCTATGAAAGTTGTAATCTTATCAAGAACTCGCTATCTTTGAGAAAACATATATTTATCCATTGAAAACCTTGGTTCTTGTTCATTGAGAGGTCTGGAAGATATTGCTTAATACTCTTCAGGATTTTGAGTATACATCTTAGGGTTTTTAAAGATATTTTCTTCCTCTGAATCTAGTTTACTCTCAGAGTCTAATATCATGGATTGAGATTCTTCATTTGCATTTATTTTACCCTTTCCCTTTTGTTCTTTGGTAAATCTAGGTCTAGGATGGGTCACATGGTGAGATGTGTGTTGAGATTTTAAATAATTTGTATTTGTTCCCCATGAAATAATGTGTTCATCAAATGGTAATTATGTTTTTATACTGACAATCTAGGAAAGCTTAAAAACTGAGTACCTATTGTAGCATAAACACTACCTACTTTCATATCTAATAGAATATCAGTAATAACCATTAGAGTATTATGTAAATGATGGTCCCTAAGAGATCATGTAAAGTTGGGTAGTGTTACTACCAATGCATCAAATTCAAGGTGACCTTTAGCTTGTGTGATTATGGCATCCTGAAACCTCTTGAATCATCTATCAACTAGAGCAAGCTAGTATGGATTTTTAAGTTGGTAGTTAAAATGAGGGTGGATATGGATATCAATCAGCAATATGAATGTAATTATATCTAGCTTGAATCCACTGCCTAACCTCATCCCCCGAGAAAAAAGATAGTGCTACTGGCTGAAACCCAAGCTTTATTAGGTTCCTCTACTCCTTATGCTCATCACATTTCTACCTTCTGTAGTACTTTTGGTTGCTCTACTATGCCTCTAGTCCCAAGACAACATGAAATTTATCCATTAAAAAAGCTTAGTCCCTTAGAATCAATTACCTCTATGCATTTTTGTGAATGTGAATTACCGCCAAGAAGGATTGGAACTCCAAAAATTCTCATGGCCCAACAGGTCCCAAAAAAATCATAGTCCAATCATACTAGTCTCATTAACATCACATATCATATTCTACAAGTCCACATCTTACCATACATCACATATATATTACTACACAATTCATAACCAAAATCAAAAAATTTTGGGAAATAGGTAAAATAATATGTCTAATCTCAATCTTTGAGCTATCCCTCCCACATGCCCACATCACATAATCATATACACTAATCTAAAAATATAGGGAAAGGGTAAAGACAACCCACCAATTAAAATTGCTGGGGCAGAAAGGCCAAAACAAGCAAAAAACCCTCAAAAATGAAGTAGAACTCCATCTTGTTTACAACAAGTTCTGCACCCACGTAGATATGACCACAACAATTCCAAATCTAGGTTTAGAGCAAGTAAAAGCCATCCACAAAGCTTAGAATTTAGAAAAATGTGAAACAAAAGAAGAGAGAAGAAAGAAAAATGACAAAACAAGCTCTTGTATATTTCTATTAATAGGAACACACCCATAGAAAAAATAGAAATCCAAAGTCCAATTTCTATGGATAAGTAGTGCTAAGGTGAGGCAGTGGGTACAAAAAAAAAAAAATATAACCTATATTTTTTTACTATATGCTTTTTATTAAAACAAAAAACCAATGATGCACTTCTTTTCTCACGTGATGTGAGTTCACTTTTTATTTTTTTCCTTTTGAATTGTTTATTATTTTTTAACTGGACTATTTTCATAGGCTATCTTTATTTTTTCCTTTGCAACTAATGTCGTGAACTTTAATCATGTGTAACAAGCACATCGAGACTCCAAATCAAAATTCCTTTGAACCTATGAGAGCCTTATCAAACACTCTACACATTCACATGCCAAAATTAGACGCAAACATCATGCAACATAGTGCTATAGTGTAAATGCATAAATACCAAAATCAAACGTAAAGTATAATGACATACCAGATAGGTGCTCTTGTAATCCAATCCAACACCCCTACCAGCAACTTCACCTAGCTAACACATAACGCAAGGCTAGTGTACATAATCACATTAGTTAAGCATGTAAATACATCATGATTGTAACATAAAGATAAAGCCTCATAACATATAAAATACATTTATAATACATTAACTCATCCCTGACAACCCACTAGGACTCCACATGTAATGTATAAATTGTAAGCATATGACCATACCTAATGTCTTTGGATGGGATGTAATGCTCTCTCCTTCTTAAGAATCTTCCTCCCAGAAGATCTCAGGATGAGCTTCTCACATCTTAGTCTCCACCTCCCACATAGCCTTTGAAGCTCCAAGTCTACTCCATAAAATCTTGGCCATAGGTAGAAGTTTACTACATAGCTATTGTAACATACAATCAAAAATCTCTACTGGCTATTCAACATACCTAACATTAGACTGTAGATGTATCCCTAAATGGTCAATCACATGATGTTCATTAAGCACATAACATTGTAGCATAGATACATGAAATACATCATGGACATGTGCCAAATGAAGAGGTAATGTTATCTAATAGTCCACTCTTCCAATCTACTGTAACACTTGAAATGGACTAATGTATCTAGGAGCCAATTTTCCATTTTAGCCAAATCAAGTAAGGCCTTTCAAGGAAGAAACATGAAGAAATACATGATCTTCAACTGCAAACTCCAATGGCCTTTGACATCAGTTAGCATATGCTTCCTGCCTATCCTGTGCAACTCTCAATCTATCTCAAATCTTCCTAATCTACTATATAGTTTGCCTCACCAAATTTGTGCTTCCCTGTTGACAATCTTCTATGGTATCTTGACATAAAGGTGTTCTACATGGCCTATCATATAAAATCTCATATGGTGCTACCTACAAACTCCCCTAATAACTGTTATTATATGCAATTTCAACTAATGGCATCATCTAATCCTAGCCTTCTCTATACAACAAATTCACCTACTTAGTCTAACCATCAGTTTGTGGATGATATGCGAAACTCATATTTAGCTTTGTACCCATCTCCTTCTGAAATGCCTACCAAAAATGTAACATGAATTAAGCATCTCTATCTCTACTAATCTATCATGGAACATCATGCAACTACACTATCTCTATAAGAAAGAAATGTGCAGTCTCTACTACACTTACTAATGATCATGTGGCAATGAAATGGGTAGACTTTGTCAACAAATTAACAACTACTAATATAGCATCATAGCCACTGCAAGCTCGTAGAAGACCAAGAATGAAATCCATATCGATTGCATCCAATTTCCATTAAGGATATCATTGGAATGCAAATATTCTCCAAGTCTTTGATGTTGTATCTTCACTTGCTAGTAATTTAAACATCGAGATATATACTCTCCTACATTCCTCTTCATACCAGGCCACCAATACATCCATCATAAACTCTAGTACATTTTCTGACTACCTAGATGCACTTGGTATCTACTCATGTGGGCCTCATCCATCAATTAAATTCGTAGAGCTTCTGGAACACATACTTGACCATCCCTCCATAACACTCCATGACTATCCACAGAGAACGATCCATCAAAGGTAATTTGTTGCCTCAATTCTTGACACTATGGATCATGTCAATGTTGCTCTCATATCTACCCTTGTAAACCTGATTAGATTATCAAGTTATTAAACTTAATCACCATCCTACTCAATGCATCTACTACTTTATTAGTCTTGCAAGGCCTATATTTAATAGTAAATTCAAAATCAACAAGCAACTCCACCCATCTATGTTGTCATAAGTTTAACTGTGGCTGACTCATAGGATATTGGAGACTCTTATGGTTAGTCCAAATAGTAACCACCTTCCCATATAGATAATGTCGCCAAATCTTTAATGTGAATATCACAACACCCAACTCTAGATCATGCATAGGATATCTAGTTTCATGTGGACTTAATTGATGGGATGCATAAGCCACAACTTGTCCATCTTGTAGCAACACATAACCAAATCCATCCCCTAAATCATTAGTACTAACATCATGTGGATGTCTTGGTGTAGGATATATTAGCACTGGAGTAGTTACCAATCTATGCTTCAACTCTTCAAATGCAACCTAACAAGCTAGGCCCTAAGTAAAGTTAGTCTCCTTCCTCAAAAATTAGGTCAAAGGAGATGCTATGTGAGAAAATGTTCCACAAATATTTGGTAGTATCCTACTAATCCCAAGAAGCTTTGTACCTTATCAAGAACGATTATAATCTTTGTAGGATCCATAGAGATACCAGCTCCTAACACCACACATCCCAAGAACTAAATCTCTAATTATCAAAATGAATACTTGGATGACTAAGCATACAATTAGTACCCCCTCAAAGTCTGTAAGACCGTCCACAAGTGCTTTGCATGCAATTTCTCATCAAGAGAATATACTAAGATATCATCTATGAACATAATCACAAACTAATCTAGGAATGGCCACATCACACTATTCATGAGGTGCATGAAAAATACTGGTGTATTTGTCAATCCAAAGAGAAGCACTAAAAACTCATAATGATCATACTATGTTCTAAATGCTATCTTTGACACATCCTATTCATGAACCCACACTTGATGATACCTAGACTTGAGATCAATCTTTGATAGTATACGAGCTCCCCGAAGTTGGTCAAACAAGTCATGAATGCATGGCAGAGGATATTTATTTTTCATAGTCACCTGGTTTAGCTACCTATAATCTATGCATTGCCATAAACTCCCATCCTTCTTTTTAAAAAATAGCACTGGTGCATCACATAGTGATACACTAGGTCAAATAAGGCCTTTTTGCAGCAATTCTTGTAATTGAATCTTTAACTCTACTAGCTCTATGGGAGACATCCTGTGTGGAGCCTTCAAAATAGGCTTTGTGCTAGGTTTAAGTTTAGTCTCAAACTCAATCTCTCACCTTAGTAAAAAACCTAGTAATCTTGATTGGAATACATCATAGAATTCATAAACTACAGGAATTTGATCTATCTCCACCATATCTATGTTATAGATTGTAGTCACAAAGCATTCATGATCTTCTTGAATCATCCTACGGTACATCCAAGAGGAGATCAAATCTAGGTGTACAATCCTTGGATGAGTTTGTACCTCAATCTAAGCACCATCAACTGATTGTATTCATAGGAGCTTTTGTTAATAGTCCAAACTAGCATTGAACTACGATAACCAATCCATCCCCAAAATTACATCACATATCCTAAGATCCATAACATGTAAATCACTAACCCACTACACACCTTCCAATTCTACTAGCACACCCATACACACTTCATCAACTTAAGTTTCATGACCCCTAGCAAAAGATACTATCAACCCAAGAGAAACAGAATGACATACAAGAGCTACATGGTGCGTAATTATAGGATCTATGAAAGAATGGCTAGCACCTAGATTAAATAAAATCAACATAGTAAAGCCCAAAATTATACCTCTTATCTTCATCATTGTGTTTGGCGACACATCCAAAGGTTGGTTTGTTAAGGCATACACCCATCCTTAAGTTCTTTAGTCCACTCCTTCAGGCTAAGTGATTGGTGATCCACATCCACCCTGAACTGAAGGTCGCTATCCTCAACCTTTGCCTCCTCCACTATTACCTACCTACTTTAGGCACTTCCAAGCCCAATGCCCTAGTTGCCCACCTAGCTACCCACATGCAAAACAATTATGGAAATACCTCTACATATGACCAGGTTGCCCACTTCTATAATAAATGATAGCTCCAAAACTAGCTCCAACAGTAGGATCACGAGTGGATGTTGGGTGCTCTCCTCCATTGCCACAAGCTTGCTTAGAGGGGCCAGACCTCTCTCTAAATGTTGATCCTCTCTTCTGCCACTGTTGCCTCTCTCTATGCATTGTATCTTATCACTGACTCCTCTCTAAATCCATGGCTCCTACTCTATCTTCCTCATAGGACATTAATCTAAGGGGTAATATGTGATCCTTCAAATATGGCCTCAAAACTTCAACAAACCTATTTACCAATGCCTAAGCATCTATCTACATCTGTGACATAACTACTTAGCTCAGAGAAATGAGCATCATCCTTCACCATAGACCAACTACCCTGATGCAAATAATAGAAATTATCCTCCTTGGCCTATGCATATTGGGTAGACACATACCAACCTCTAAAAGATTCCAAAAAAACATCCCATGCCACCTCTTAATGAGTTCATCACTTTGTTTGCTTTTTAATCATCCACCAATTCCAGGAAATACCAACCAATTGATAAACTGCTAAGAAAATTTGCTAAACTGATGAACAGCTCATCAAATCAAAAGCCTTTTGCAATTCTTTCAACCATTTTGTAGCTACAGTGGGATCCTCAGTGCCATTAAATTTAGGAAGTTACAACTTCTAAAACTGCTCTACTGGTTCCCTATTGATAGGCTACTTGTTTGATTCTCTTGAGTCTCCACTACCACCACCACTTCCCACTTCCCTGACTGTGGGAACTAGAGCATCACTAGTTGTAACATTCTGCTATAGGATCTATAATAATTATTGTATAATCTCTGGTTGCCTATTTAAAGGACAACTACTAGATGTTTGAGGAGGCTACTCCTGTCCATCATTAGGTCCTTTTGGTCTATGGGCCCCACCAACATCATGACCACATCTACTATACATATCTATAACTTGAAATCACCAATGGATGAGTACCCCAACCATCATACAACATCCAAGTAAACTAGCCTCACTACTACAATGTAACACCCTATCCTAGCTAGGGTAGGGTGATGCCTAGGATCAAGTGATCTGACAATGAAAGCATGATAACTAAAAACCAATGATGTGTAGAATACATGATATTAAGTAAGGTCAAACTACTTAAAAATTTCATACCACAACAAAAACTAAAAATACACTTCAATTTATTATGAACTACTTTGCTAAAATACAAAAACACATAAACATCATCATTATATATATAAGAGTATGGAGAATTTCATACAATGATACATAGTCCATACTACTATACATGGAAATATACATTAACCAAGCACTGAAGATTTTCCCCTCCTCTACTCTCCCTCTCCATGCTCATCTATGCTCTTGTGCCTTTCACCTGTGATTCAATAAAGTCAATACACAAATGAGTGGAAAGCCTTTACAATTTCCTTACTAGATGGTTGACAAGAGTTGCACTAGAGGCAAGGAGTGAGGTACAAGGTAACCTATAACAACTATTAGTCTTACACATGCTCAAAAAACACACACACCATATCGCCCATAATGCTAACATAATCATTATCGAAGAGGATAGATGGCTATCATACAATCATAGATAAATCCATAATTCAACATCATCCATCATGCCCATGTCATCATACCCATGATATACCATTAAATAGTCCATGATCCACACAATCATAATCCAATCATAACACATATTATCAACAATATGACTCACAAACTAATGCTTTCATATACATAACACATGTGGTCGCTAGCATATCCACACTCAACATAGCATGTGAAATGTTGCCATGAGTACTCATAACAACCATTTCCTATAGGCCTTTGATTAGTCTTTTATTTATCAAACTAATGCTAGGGTCCTTCAACCTATGACTTACAACCACCAGCCTTCTGGAGGACTGGCAATATGCCATTGATGAATCATGATATCGCGTATGCAATATCGCGGCTCGTCTCCTTACCTATAAATAAGAGGCGACGCCCTTGGTTCCCACAATTAGAAGTTAGTCCCTTAGCCAAACTCTTGCCAATTTTTCCCTCCAGAGTTAGAATTATTTCTATGTGCCCGCAATAGAAGTCATAGAGTGAACGGATCTTTATTCGAGCATTGTGTACCTCAGCACACTTTGTGTATGGCAATAAAGACAAACTTTATGATAAACCTTGCAGCATACAAAATAGATTAATTAGTGTTAATTATTATTTAATGCTTTCCTAGTTAATTAATGAAATCTCTCACCTTACAACTCTCTTAGTTAAATACACTTAGCACNAAATCATATGCTTCAAGCTTACTTAACCATACAACCATGACATACAAGTAAGTTTGGGAAGACAACGATTAATCAACCCATTATTGTTCCACACAGGTGCATAGGCACTTAGTCCTTGGAATTCAACTGGATCATGCATTAAATGCTCATATTCATATGGTTGAGTGTAGGGGTACCTCATCGCTCATCATTGGCACCATTGCTAGTGACTTAGTTATTTGTGCGCTAAGTAGAACTTAGGAAATCATTTACATCATTGGAATGAATCCTTAGGGTTGATTATGAAAAAGATAGTAATACATTGCACACTAAACAAAACAAAATGTCTTCTTCTTCGCATAAAAACACTTCACTACGTAGGACTAACACAAGAAGTAATCGACGACAAGATACACATGACATTGATCCACCAATTCCTCAACAATTTCGTGTGGTATATGTTCATCTTGATGAATATGTACCCAACTTCACATTTATTCTCCACCAAGACAAACAACTATGTTGGTATGACTTAGGAGGTAACATAGTATTACCTCCCAACTGTTCAGTCCCAAGTATGCTTCTTCATGCTCTCACGCAAATAGGCATGCAACAGTACATTGCACAAGACTATGATTCGAGAGACTATTGTCCTACCAAAGAACAATGTCAAAGGGATTATCAACAGGAGAGACACCATAAATCCTTAAAGGGAAAATGGTTTAAGGCTATCCCCCACATTTTAAGTGAAATTGAGGATGATGAACCTGCCTCAGGTAGTCACCCACATAACGATGTTTCTTCCCTTGACTTTGGCCAAGGGGTTGTGTATCAGAACCTTCATTTCACCATTCACAACCTAGGTGCTGATACCAAAGGACACAAAGTGTCCAATAAAGGAATAAAGATCCATGACAAAGGTGGGCATTCATATCGCAATCACGATCGAGGTAGAGACCACCAAAGAGAAGGAAGTAGAAACCATCATGAGGGTGGTTCTCCTTCTTCTTCACCTTCATCATCTCCTTCACCTAGTCCTTCCATGTTCAGACGTAGCCATAGAGAAATAGATCATGAGGATAAGGGCAAACAAAGTGGAAGTCACAGATGAGACAACTAAGATAGAGGATGAGGGCACTCTAGGGAATCACACCATAGAAGAAGGAAGAGTAGGGAACCACGTAGGCACCATAGATGCTATGAACAAGATGATCAAGATGAACCCCTACTTGCCACATAGAGCATGCTAGATATTACTAAATTTGTGAGAGTTCCAACAAGGCACCAAAAAGATAGTAGGATGAAGAGGTTAGACATGAATAACATCCCATCATTTGAAGAGGGATATAATAATGATCCTCAAAATCACTTACAAGCATTTCACGATGCGTGTGCCTTGCAAAGCATAGAAAACGAGTGGTAAAAACTTAAGTTGTTCCCATGAAAGTAGCTATCAGGACTTATGCCCAAGGAAGGCTATCAGAGCTTAGGTCCAATCAAATTCATAGGCTACTAGAGAAAGTAGCTAAGGAAGAAGGTGAGCTATGAAAAAGAGAGAGTGTGAAAGAATACAACCGAGATCCTTCCCTCTAAAAGAAGGGAGTATGATTTTGTAAGAATGAGGAAGAGTCACCACTCAAAGAGATGGTAAATAGAAAAACCTTGCCTATTCAAAAGTTAGCATCAAAAGTATCAGCAAAGGTATACCAAATGTAGGACTCCCTGGATAGTAGGTTTCAAACTCTTCTCAAAGTAGTAGAGGAGTCTAGGGAGAGAGGTAGTGATTGTGACAAAAGGAAAAAGAGAGAAGTAGAAAATGTACATAATAAGGGTAAGGGAAAATTTGCTATTATTGAAGAAGTTGTGGACTCAGATATAGATGATGATAGTGGATGCGAGATTTGTCAATATGACCACCCTAAGGGATGTTGCCTTGTAATCTCACATCTATAGGAGTCTGGGGTGTATGAACTTAATCCATGTTTAAACAAATAGCAAACATCCTAGAAATTACCTTATCCCCAAGGTAACCCAAGGCAGTTCTACCAACCTTTAATGTATTATCCAAATGGAACTCCACCACAACCAATTGAGCAACATCATCAGTGGCAACACCCACAATCATGGTGAATGCCACCACCAAGGCAACAATATCCTTACCAGAAACCTGAACCTTATGGATATTACGTGCAGCATCCAATTTCTCCACATGACTCTGTTGGTCACGTTACTCCCCAACACCACTACCAAGCCCACGAGTACTATAGGACTCCCTCTCCTAGGGGCGACATTCCACAAATATACCATCCTTCTAATCTGACTGCGTCTCTCCCACCAATAGCTCCATTACCACCTACTCCAGCAATGCAAGGTGAACTCCCTGCTCAACCATAGCAACGCAATGCCACAAGGGCTATTAATCCTAAACCTATTATTGGTTCTAACAACTGTACAAAGAAGAGAACTTTCTTTAGAACCAATAGTCCAACAAAGCCTTTGCAACCCCAAGTGGCCGAGTCTTTGGACACCTCTATATCAAATAAAGCTTCAAAGCCCCCTTCGAACTTAACATCACATTCAATGCATACAGTCATGTTAACACATGTTGTTACTAATTGGATCAAGGCTAGCCACCTTCCTAGGAAATTCTCTAATCATGAGAGTCCCCTAATATATCTACAAATCATTGGGAATGAGCCATGCAAAGCTCTTTTGAATTTAGGTTCCAATGTCAACCTAATATCCCAAGAAATGTATTAGGCCTGGAACCTACCTCCATTAAAAAAGAGTAATGTCCATTTAGAGTTGGCTAACCATTACATCATTGTTCCCTTGGGATTAGTGGAGGACATTGTTACCACTATTTGTGGATGGTCATATCTAGTTGACTTCCTGGTGATCCAAGTGAATAATAGTAAGGGGAACTTCCCAATCATAATGGGAAGGGCATGGCTAAGCACTATTGATGCACTCCTAGGTATTTGCGATCTTTCCCTAAAAATATCTAAGGAAAACACTTTTGGAAAAATCAAGAAGAAGAACATTCCATGCATCACATACAGTGACATAGGGTGAAATTGCGTGCAGAGATCATGGGTTGTGTAAATTTTAACATTGCCTTCATGAAATCAGTGTGCACAAATGATCAACATACAAAGGTTCTTGTATGTAGCAGCCACAAGACAAGAAGACACCTAGTGGCTGATAGCTAATCAAGAAAATAGCTCACTTCTATGCATGGAACTAACTGAGGGTTTGACTTGCACTTATATAGATAGCATTAATGCATTAGATCAATTCCACTACCAACTTCCTAGTCCTAACTTAGAAAACATCAACTGGGGAAAGTTGGAAATTCCCAAGAAATTTAAACAAGAGTCCCTAAAGCTAAAACCATTTCCCACCAGTATGGAATACACATTCCTTAAGAATGGAAAATCAGTAATCATCAACACAAAACTTTCTTTGCAAAAAAAAAAGAGAGTCTACTAAAGGTGATAAACAAGTGGTCAAAAGCCTTCCCCTAGTCATATCCAGAATTAACTGGAATAGACCCTAGGATATGCCAGCATAGGATTTACACTGACTCCTCCATGAAGCCTCAAAAACAACCACAAAGGCAATTGAACCCAAAGTTGAAGCAAGTAGTAAAATAAGAAATTGAACAGCTTCTAAAGGCTGGGTTCATATACCCCATTGTTGATAGCGAATGGGTTAGCCCCTTGGTAATCGTTTCTAAAAAGTGAGGCAAATGGAGAGTGTGTATAGATTTTAGGCTGCTAAACATGGCAACATTCAAGGATCACTTTTTGTTACCATTTTTTGACCAAGTATTGGACACAATCGCAGGGCATCACTATTATAGTTTTCTAGATGGCTATAGCAGATACAGCCAAATACAAATAGCCCCAGAAGACCAAGCCAAAACTACTTTCACTAGTCCTTGGGGAATGTTTGCATACAAAAAAATGTTGTTTTGCTTATGCAATTCCCCTGCCATGTTTCAACACTTAGTTCTAAGAATATTCCCACAGCAAATAGGAAATGGTGTGGAAGTCTTTATGGATGACTTCTCCACCTACGAAGCAAGTTTTGATCAAGCCTTGGACTGATTGGAGCACATGCTAAAAAGGTGTGTAGAAACTAATCTAAGGCTCAATTGGCAAAAAAGCCATTTGATGGTCCAAGAAGGCATAGTGCTTGGGCATAAAATTTCACATGCAGGGATAGAGGTAGATCCTAAAAAAATCAAATTCATCCAAGGAATCACCCACCAACTAGAAATTGTCAAAGAAATTCGGTCATTCCTTGGACACACTGGCTACTATAGGAGATTCATAGAGAACTTTTCGAAGATTGAGAAAGCATTCGTAGAGCTAACGAAAAAGGACATACCCTTCAAGTGGACTAGGGAATGCAAACTATCTTCCCAAACTCTGAAGTAGAAGCTAGTAGAAACACCCATTCTACAAGCTCCTAACTGGTCCACGTCATTCCACGTCATGACTGATGCATCCAACTATGCCTTAGGAGCCGTACTTACATAGTTAGATGATCAAAAATGTCCTTATTACATCCACTGTGCAAGTAGAAGTATAGCTAGTGCACAACTTAACTACACTACTACAAAAAAGGAATTAATGATTGTAGTGTTTACACTAGAAAAATTTAGACACTATGTATTGGGGTACAAAGTATTCATACACATTGATCATAGTGCAATCCGGTTCCTCATGAATAAGCCAATGGTAAGCCCCCATATTATATGATGGCTGGTAATCCTAAAAGAGTTTAATCTAACAATGATCAATCGTAAAGGCACCGAGAACATAGTTGCTAATCATTTATCTCAGTTGCACTAGGATAGCAAAGAGGATGAGTATCCCATCTCTAACCACTTCCCCGATGAGTTCCTCTTTGTTGGTGTAGTGAACGACCAATCATCCATGGAGATGGATTGGTACAGTAACATTCTTACCTATCTCCTTACCCAACAAACACCATAAGATCTAGACCTTAAGAAGAAACAATAGTTTCTTCACAAAGCCAAGTATTTTATGGAGATCAATGGACAACTTTACAAAGTATGTCCTAATGGCTTGGTTCGATGGTGTGTTCTCGATAGAGATCAACTGCAAATTCTCCAAGACACTCATGAGGGCCCTTATGTCATTATGTTGGGAGACCAATAGCCATTAAGATCCTACTCATAGGGTATTATTGGCCTACCTTGTTCCGGGACACCCATCAATTCGTCCAATCTTGTGAGTGCTACCAACGTGATGGGGGAATGACTGCTAGAATGGAGGGTCTGCAACAATGGATTTAACTACTAGAACCCTTTGACATTTGGGAAATCAATTTCATAGGGCCCATTACATCAATGTCCAATGGAAAAGCTTACATCATAGTTGTCATAGACTACTTAACAAAATGGGCTGAAGCAGTTGCTGTTAAAGAATGCACCTCATCTACAGCTGCACAATTTGTCCAACAACAAGTTGTCAATAGGTTTGGTGTGCCACATGCACTTATCTCAAATAATGATACACACTTTACAGGTGCACCTTTTCGGAAGTTAATGCAACACTTAGGGGTTGAGCACAAATTGGCTACACCATACCACCCCCAAGCAAACGATCGAGCCGAGGTCACCAATAGGGAGATTACTAAGATACTAACCAAACCATTAGCAAGTATAGGCAAGACTAGAGCACTAAACTGAATGATGCTCTTTGGGCGTACCGCTCCACATGGAAATTCCCTATAGGCTACTCTCCCTACGAGTTAGTGTATGGAAAACTTCCAATGCTCCCTATCCAAATGGAGCTACGTACACTAGCCACAGCATGTGACCTCAACCTTGACCTTGATCTAGCACAGAAACAAAGTTTGATGACTCTTAAATTACTAGAAAAGAACTAATTAGCTACCATGTCTTCTAATCAGTTGCACAAGGCATTTAATAAACAATGTCATGACCTGAAAATTAGGAAAGTTAAGTATCAACTAGGTGATAAGGTTCTCTACTGGAACCCCACACATGTGTCACAATGTACCAAATTACAAACACTATGGGAAGGACCTTATATTATCTATGCAACATTTCCTTTAGGAGCCATGACCATATATAAACCTGAGAGCCCAGATACGAGATTGTTAGTCAACGTGCAACAAAAAAGACCCTTCCATGAGTTTAAGGTAGCTAGAACATATGCTACCTCTGTAGGTGGGCAACCATGCTCATTATTTTGGATCTCCTCCTTCCAAATCAGTAATGGGGGAGATGGCCACCCTTGCTAATCATTGAAGGCCCTTAGTTCTTTCTGAGTTTTTTTTTTTTACATATTTTTGTTTTACACATTTTTTTTGCACATTTCTTTAATTTTTCTTGTTTTTTCTTATTTTTTATTTTTTTTTGTTTCACACCATCGTTCGTATTTTTACCATTTCTTTGTGTGATTTTATTTTGTTTCTTTCATCACCTAATAAGTATTCATGATGGTGGTATGAATAATATTATATCGATTGCTAATATTTGGATCTTACCTTTGAAGTATGATGTCAATATTAAGGTATGGTTCTTTTGTTTAATAGGAAATGAGTTCATGTCGTTCATACATCCATAAAGCCTATGGTCTCCCTTGGCTTGGAATTGTACAGTCCCTTTTCTCTAATAAAACTGTTAACAAAGTGGTGGCTGAGTATTTCTCAAACTAAGGAAGGACTCAAGGGGTGGAAAGGGTGTGACTTCAAGGGGATTCAATGCATTTGTACTAGCTATTCTCTTGAGTTCTCAGATGCTTTTTCTTTGGGTTCTCCACCATTCTGACCATTCATCAAATCACCAAAATCTAAGTTCATAAAAATAAGTGTTTGCATGATGTAGTTCTCACATGAAAAACACAAAAAAAAAGTAAGAATTCAAAGCATACCCCTTAGACACAATAACGCAATTGGGCTACACGCACTGGTTATGGCACTAGAAAGACATGTTACCCATGCCTGAAGGTTCCCTCTAACTAAGGCCCTTTCTCTCTTCCTAGTTCTCCATCTTGCTCTCCTTGGAATGGTGGTGACTTTTTGTAGAGGCATTCTTGTTACTTCAAGGGGATAGGTTGGTCAAAAGTGTTGATGTGAGGTCACTGAATGAGGATTGTTGAGCCTGGATCTAGAATGAGTTCTACTTGGTCACATTAACCATAAAACACACAAGGGACTTTACACAACCTTGTTCTTGGGTTTTCATTCCATTCTCTCCTCTCCACCTTTCTTTTCCATTTTTCACCTCATTGCCAGTTTTATCATTAGTCCATATTTTGATCCATGCATCGTTTTTCCTTGGTAATTTTTGGTGGGTAAGTTTTTAACTCTTGCGTCTAATTGACATTCCTAGAGCCTATAGACTCTTTGGTTTGTGGGTTTGTCAGGGCACTAAAGGCATGAGCCTACTTTGGGGAGGACCCATTAGCATTCCTTTTTGGTGCATTTTTTAAGCTCTTCTCCTTAAACATTTCCTGTAATCAACAAATTTTATTTCATCCCAATCCATGACATCCATTTTATTAGTGTTGTCATTGTTAATTTTTCTCCATCTTTCTTATTCTGCATCTTTTTCCATCCTATCGCTACCAGAGGTTCGCTCTTAGTCATGGGGGTTCTAGTACAATTTTTTCAATTTTTCCTAACCCCTACACCATAAGTAGTCACTAGTGTTAAAACTCCAGAATCAGTATATACCATAACAACAACTCAGTCAATTCCCTTTACATTGAGGCAAGGTATCAATTACATTGTGATTTATCTACCCTCACTCATTTGTGATTGTGTTGTGTGTGCAGATGGTAATCATGCAACAATGGACTGGGCCTAGACAAAACACTTAGGATGGACCAAAACTGGAATGTTTATGAAAGAAACAAGATTGGTGGCGTGGCTATGGATAACAATGGAAGGTGCAATCTTGGCACTGGCGGCAACACATCTTCTTCTTTCTCTCTCTCCTTCTCTCCCAACTACCAAACAAGGCCAAATGTCATTTATGTATAGTGTTCACTTTTGTGGTCATGAACACTAATGTTTTCATGTATTGTATTGTTGATCTATTCACCGGGCATGTTGAGTCTATCTCCCTACTCTACTGTTAATGGTCATTCAATCAATAATCCCATACCTTCCCAATATTTTGTAAGGAACTCANCAACACACTTTGTGTATGAAAATAAAGATGAACTTTATGATAAGCCTTGCAGCATACAGAATAGATTAATTAGTGTTAATTATTATTTAATGCTTTCCTAGTTAATTAATGATTTCTCTCTCCTTACAACTCTCTTAGTTAAATACACTCAATACAACCACTTCGAGCATGCATGTAGTGCTTGGTAACCCAGTAACGATTAGCATTTGGTAATCCTAGCAGTGTTGCACTAGTTTAGGATGTGTACGGCAAGTGGGAATGGATAATGGTGTTAGGAGTACTTAGAACTTAGTTAATGAATAGTTAAATTAGATTAGTTACTAAGTTATTTCTCTCTCCCCCGCCCCCCCTCCTTATTAGTGCAAGATATAAAACACATAAAAGCCATAAAAATCATATGCCTCAAGCTTATTTAACCATACAACCATGACATACAAGGAAGTTTGGGAAGATAATGATTAATCAACCCATTATTGTTCCACACAGGTGCATAGGCACTTAGTCCTTGGAATTCGACTGCATCATGCATGAAACACTCATATTCGTATGGTTGAGCATAGGGGTACCTCACCACTCATCAACCATGTACCAACTGTAGGGATGAACACACCTATGCTCTTTCACTCTCAAGATGAGGCCTAAGATAGGACCTTCATGGATGCATCACAGTGGGTATCAATCCATACTACCTCCAAGGTGCCTCATCACCAACCTGTTCACATCCTCATGTTAGCATCACCCATCAATGATCATCACAAGCATCATTGTGAAGACATGTACACATTCCAGCTAGCTTAAGCCAATGTATGTCATAAGCACAACACATCCGAAAAAACATAACATAACCACATATATCCACACCTAATAGTTACAGTCATTCAATGAAAACAATATTATGATTCGACAAAACAACATTAATATCACAATATGACAAAACAATACCATATTTCTCAGACTTCATGTAATTCCACCCAAATGATTGCTATAATAACCTTCAAAATGATATATGGCCAAAGAGAAAACCAATCCCACAATTAGAAAGTACTTCCAAAAACAATCCCAATGATACTAATTTTACCTAAATTAGACTCCTAGAAGCAAAGTTATGTGCATTCAAAGTTTTAATAACATGGTATTTAATAATATTTAATTATCATCATGAAGGATTGGAACTCCGAAAAATGCTTGCATCCTAATAGGCCCTAGAAATATCATATTCCAATCATATCAATCTCATCAACATCACATATCATATTCTACAAGTTCACATTATACCATACATTGCATATATATTACTACATAATTTGTAACCAAAATTGGACAATTTCAAGAAATAGGAAAAATAACATGTATAAGCTTAATCTTTGAGCTCTCTATCCCACATGCCCACATTGCATTATCGTATACACTAATCCAACACAAAAATATAGGAAAAAGGTAAAGACAATCCACTAATTAAAATTGTTAGGGTAGAAAGGTTGAAACAAGCAGAAAACCCTCAAAAATCAAGCAGGACTTCATTTTGCTCCCAGCAAGTTATGAGTCCACATAGATATGACCATAGCAATCCCAACTCTAGGTTCAAAGCAAGCAAAAATTTTCCATAAAACTCAGAATCTAGAAAAATGTGGAACAAATCAAGAGAGAAGAAAGAAAAATTAAAGAATAAGCTCCAATGTGTTTCTATTAATGGGAACACACCCACAAAAAAATAGAAACCCAAAACCCAATTTCTATGGGTAGGCAATGGTGAGGTGAGATGGTGGGTATAGAAAAAATAATCAAAAATATAACCTATACTTTTTTACTATATGCATTTTAATAAAACAAAAAACCAACCATGTGCTTCTTTTCTCACATGATGTGAATTCACATTTTTTTTTCTTTTGAATTATTTAGAATTTTTTTAAATGAACTATTTTCATAGGCTATCTTTATTTTTTCGTTCACAACTAATGTCATAAACCTTAATCATGCGTAACAAACACACCAGACTCCAAATCAAAATCTATTTGAACCTATGAGATTCTTATCAAATGCTCTACACATTCACATGCCCAAATCACCCTTGAACATTATGCAACATATCACTATAGTGTAAATGCATAAATACCAAAATCACACATAAAGCATAAAGACATACCGGATAGGTGCTTTTGTACCCCAATCCAACACCCTTGCCAGCAACCTCACTTGTCTAACACATCACATAGGGCTAGTGTACATAATCACATTAGTTAAGCATGTAAAGACATTATAATCGTAACATAAAGAAGAAGCCTCATAACATATAAAATATATTTATATTACATTAACTCATCCCCGACAACCCACCAGGACTCCACACATAATATATAAATTATAAGCATATGACCATACCTAATGTCTTTGGATGGGATGTAACAGCTCATGTAATTATTAGTGTAGAATGCTCATTTAATTATAAATGGATTAGCGTATTATTCAAAGAGTTGCAACTATTTGAATGCATTATTTTAAAAAGAAAATGTAGAAAAGAATATATTAAACAAAATAAAAATTTTAGTTATTATACTCTATTATAAGTCTATCAACATTTGCTATGATACATATAAATAACTACTTTTCTTGGTATTAGTATTTAGCACCACTAATGATGAATCCAAAGATGATTTAAAGCAAGTATGATTTTAGATTGTAAAAAACATATACTTAGAAGGAATCTATCTTTGTTTAGGATATTAGAAAAAAAAAAAACAACTCTATTATATTAGTGATCAACTAGTTATTCTTTATGAGTGTGTTATATAGGTCTTAGTCTAGAAAATAAATATTGGAAACAGAGAGAAGAAATTCAAAAGCTTTTTTTATGCTCAATGATTTCAAATTGAAGAGACAAACATAGTATTATATTATGTGTCTTGAAAAAAAGATGATGCACTTAGAAGTCAAAGCTATTTGTTAGGTTATAGTTTACACTCAGAATCTTTCTGCATTATCATTGAAGAAATACTTCAAAAAAGTGATGATGGAAACCCGAGATAAAAAAATAGTTTCATGAATTCTATGACTTATAAATAGAATATTCAATAATACATTCTTTAATCTTATTCTAAGCAAATCCACAAATTGGTAAAACAAGAAGTATTTCAAAAAATTTAGAAAAATATGTTAAGGGAAAAAATATTGATATTTAAATAGTATCAAAAAAGGCCTTAATTCAAAGGTAAACTATTTATCTGCTATTATCCCTCATCATTCGCAATTCACAATTAACAAGTCATAAATGGGATCCAATCATCTAAGAGTTGAAACAAGTATATGGCTCAAAATTTCTTGTAAAAAATAAATATGCTGACTATGTAGTACAAAAAAAATTAAAAATGAACGCCATGTTTTCCTCCAATGTTCTACATTTAAGTACATCAGACATAAGTGAGATCATATAATTGCAAATTTGGTTGATTTGTTCTAAATGTTAATAGGAACATTGGGTAATTTTTCTAATGGTATTTTCAAAACTCATAGCATGTACATTTCTATTATCCAATAGATTCCAAAACCTAATTAAGTTGAATTTAAGTTTCATCTGAGTTTCACTAAGATCAAAACCACAATTAGATAGAATTAAATCCAAAATCTTAGGTTCTACAGTAAAGTAACACAAGACCTTTGTTATTTTAGAATGAATCATAACTAGTTCAGCTAAATATTATTAATGAGAGAATTTTTGCTTTTACAAACAAATGAAATCTCAAAATTTATTTAAGTGAGAATTGAAGTTGTAGGGATAGAAAAGTATTCACCTTCAGCTAAAAATTTATTAATATGTAAAAATTCTTGCAAAACATTGATGTGTGTGTCTATGCTTAACTGGGAATCAAAAGTTTTGAGATAACAAAGGATCAGCCACAATTCTAGAAATCATCCAAATTAAAATTCTAAGGGTATTTATATTAATATTTAAAATACAATAAAATTCTATACAAAACTTATTTTGAATCACACACAACACTCTTGCTTTTTGTCATTAATGAGTGGCAAGATACCCCTACGCCCAACCATACGAATCACAGGC
>MNCI01025069.1:208418-221297 GCA_015680685.1 Gnetum montanum
AATATATAAATGCAAAAGAAAGAGAGTCTCAAGTGCTACAAGAAATGGATCAAAGAGTTCATCTTTATTGCCAACACAATGGTGTGCTCAGGTACATCAATGCTTGAATAAAGATCTGTTCACACTTAGACCTCCTACTGCGAGCACTTGGAAAATATTCTAACTTTCAAATAGACAAACTATAAAAGTTTCACCACTTGACTACCAAAAACTTCCTTCCAATTGTGTGCATGGGTGTTGTATTTATAGACCCAGGAGTAACCTTGCGATATTAAATGTATGATATGGCATTTTGGGCCGCAATATTGCATACCCGATATCGTGTATCCGATATTGTGGCCACCCTAATATAAAAGCATTGAAAAAGATGATTTATCATAGCCCCACAACTAAATGAAAACTCATCCTTGAGTATAGATGAAGAGGAACAAGTCCTTTACAAAATATATTAGGGGGTGTGGACTTATTTGACTAACATGCAGAGTGACACAGAGAAAACATACAAATACAAAAGTGCCTGAGTATAGAATATTACAATTGTGTACAAAATTGGGTGTTCATGATAATAGGAAAGAATACCAATGGATCCAAAGGACATCCAACCCCTTTTGGCAATAGAAAAGTGAGGGAGAGGTAGAAGAGATCCAGTGATTATGAACAATCTCCCACGAGTGATATGGTTACATCTTCCTTAGTGAAGACAATCGTGCTTCCAGTCCACACTTCCCACTATAATCACAATAGAACCAATGATTAGTATATATAGTGTAACAGATAATGGCAAAATACATTATCTTGTCAGTGATTTTATCTAGCCAAGTTGTGATTGTGATAGATTGATTGCTTGATGTTGTTAGTGGAAAGACTGACGAATGGGTTAAGTAAGAGAAGCGATTCATAAAATTCAAAAAAAAAGCTTAACATAAGGAATGCTGGAAAGAGGGTATTCACAACAATAAAAAGGAGTTCATCACAAAAAATTGTGAAGGTGCATACAATTGGATGACATAGATGGGGTAAATAAAAACAATTTGATTGCAACAATGTCTAAGGGTAAAGAAATTAACTTAACAAAACCAAAAGATATGCAAGTGGGTCCTCCCCAAAGCAAGCACAAGCCTTTATGGCCCTTGCATAACTTCAAAACAAGGAGTTCATGAACACCATGGATGATTAATGATTACAAAAAGTTAAGTACAAAAATCCAAAAGTAACTGACTAAGAAACCCGACACATCAAACTAGAACAATGAATCAAAACATGAAACTAGCAGTGAGATGAGGCATGAAAAGCATAGACAGACAACAGAGAGAGCGGAATATAGTTTCTAATTATGGTCACATGCAGTCCCTTGTGGAGTTTGTGATTAAATAACTTGGTAGGATCCATCCTTAGTCCAGATCAAAACCAACCACTTTCAGTGACTTCGCATCAACATTCTAAGGTTAGTCCATCCCCTGAGACATAAGAATGCCCCCAAAAAACAACCACCATTCCAATTTGGAGTGAAATTAGGAAGTGAGAAAGGGCCTTAGTTAGAGGAGATAAGACAAGTCTCATAACCAATGCTTATAGTCCTTTTATTTGGTCTAAGCGGTGTGCTTTGAATTCTCATGTTTTTTTTTTTTGAATGGGAACCACACCATGTAAAGACCCCTGCATTTTTTTTACATTTATTTTGTCCAAGGGGTGTGCTTTGAATCCTCATCTTCCTTTTTTTTTTCTTTTTTTTTTGTGATGAGGACCATACCATGCAAGGACTTATTTGACTTCCTATTATAAAATGACACATAATTGTGAGAAGCTTACATGAACACTCATGCACACAGGAAAACAAAAAAGCACAAAGAATATCGCATCCCTTTGAAGCCACACCCTATCCAAACCTTTGATTCCTTCCCAATTTTGAAAACTACACAAGTCACCAATTTATTAAAGTTGCATTAATGAAGAAGAGACTACATGCTTCCAAAACAAGTAAAATCATAGAGTATGTGAATGGGTGGATGATATGGACTCACTGCTTGTTACATGAAAAGACCATGTCCTAGTCATCAGTAACGACATTCAAAGTTAGAAACTAGACATCAACAATTAAATTACAAATGAAGCATACCACCATCGAGTAGTGCATTACCATTGTACCTACCACCTTATGAGCAAAAAAAGTAGAGAAACACATCAAACATAAGCAAACATAACCATAAACAAAAGTAAAATAGTATATAATAAATATTGAATATATTAATGATGGTGTAAAACAAAAACTAAGAGAAGACCAATAACCTTAAAAATACAAAAATGTAAAACAAAGAAGATGAAAACAAAAATTTGTAAAATCAAAAATGTGTAAAATAAAAAAGCCAAAAGACTAAGGAGCTGCCTTAGGTGTTAGTATAGGTGGCCATCTCCCCCACAACTAAGTTGGAAGGGAGAGATCCAAAAGATTGAGTGTGGTTGTCCATCTAGTGAGGTGTTTGTTGAGTTTGTTGGCTTAGGCTCATGGAAAGGTTTTATTTGTTGAATGTTGACTAATTATTTCTTATTTGGGCTATCAGGTTTGTAGATGATCATGGCCCTAGATGGAAAAGTCTCATCTATGATGTAAGGTCCTTCCCACAATGTTTGAAATTTGGTTCATTGGGGTACATGTGTAGGATTTCAATAGAAAATCTTGTCTCTGGGTTGAAAGTTGAGTTTCCTTATTTTGAGGTTATGGTGTTTCTTGTTGAATGCCTTATGTGTTTCGTTGGATGAAAATTCCATTAACGAATTTTCATCTAGCAAGTTAAGGTTCATCAATCATTCTTTTTGTGCTAGACTTAGATTTAGGTCAAGGTCACAAGCTGTAAAGAGTGTACAGAGCTCAGATTGGATGGCCAATGTTGGTAGTTTTTTGTACACAAGCTCATAAGGAGAATAACCTATGGGAAGCTTCCATGTGGAGTGATAGGCCTAAAAGACATCATTTAATTTAGTGCTCCAATTCCTTTAGTATTTGCCAATGGTACACATTAAGATTTTTGTAATCTCCCAATTAGTAACCTTAGCTTGACCATTGGCTTGGGGATGATATGGTGTTGTGAGTTTATGTTCAACCCCCAAGCGTTGCATTAGTTTCCAGAAAGTGGCACCTATAAAATGAGTTCCATTATCAAAAATTAATGCACGAGGTATACCAAACCCATTTATGATGTTTTGTTGTACAAACCAAGCAGCAGTGGTGGATGTACAATTAGTGACGGCTACTACTTCTACTAACTTGGTACAATAGTCAACTGCAACTATTAGATATGTCTTTCCATTTGATAAAGGTGTGATGGAACCTATAAAGTCAATGCCCCAAATATTGAATGGCTAAAGAGGTTGTATCCATTTTTGTGGTCCCTCCATTCAAGCTGTCATTCCACCATCCCTCTGGCAATGATCACAAGCGCAGACAAATTGATATGCATCCCTGAAAATTGTTGGCTAATAATACCCTGCCATGAGGATTTTTATGGTCATGCATCTCCTAGCATAATGACCCCCACAAGGACCTTCGTAAGCATCCTGGAGAATGTGCAGTTGATCCATATCATGGACACACCAATGTACCAAGCCATCAAGGCAAACTTTATAAAGGTTTTCATTAATCTCCATGAAATGTTTTACCCAATGAAGAAACTATTGTTTCTTTCTAGTGTCCAGCCCTTGCAGTAGTTCTTACTTCAGTAGATAAGTGAGGATGATGTCATACTATTTTGGTTCATTGGGAATTTTTGCATTAATAGCACCTGCAAGGAGAGATTTGTCAGGGAATTGATTAGATAAATGGCACTCTTTCTTCTTATTGTCCCATCTTTGTCGCGATAAGTGATCCATGACCACATTCTCCACACCTATACAATCTACCATCGTAAGATCAAATTTCTGCAAAATCATGAGCCACCATATGACACAGGGGCTCACCATTGGTTTGTTCATTAGAAATTTGATGGCACTATGATCTGTGTGCACAAACATTTTGCAGCCAAGCACATAGTGCCTAAACTTCTCTAAGGAAAACACCACTACCATCAACTCCTTTTCTATGGTGATGTAGTTCAGTTGTGCACTTGCAATGCTCTAACTTGCATAGTGAATGTAATATGGACGTTTTTGATCATCCATCTATGTAAGAACCACCCCCAAAGCATAATTTTATGCATCAGTCATCACATGAAATGGTCTAGACCAATCTGGTGCTTGAAGAATGGGGGTTTCAACAAGCTTTTGCTTCAATTGTTGAAATGCTACATCACATGCAGGGGTCTAGACAAACAATGCATCCTTCTCTATTAATTCTACCAATGGCTTGGTGATTTTGGAAAAATTCTCGATGAAGCCCTGGTAGTAGCTAGTATGACCAAGGAATGACTGAACTTCTTTGACTATTTTGGGTTGACAGGTTATTCCTTAGATGACCCTTATTTTTTCAAGGTTCACCTCGATTCTTACTTTTGAGATGTGATGTCTCAATACTATACCTTCTTGAACCATAAGATGGCTCTTTAGCTAATTGAGCCAGAGGTTTGTTTCAACACTTGCTCAAGATAGTCTAGGGCTTGCTCGAACGTAGCTTCGTAGGTAGAAAAATCATCCATCAAGACTTCTACCTTGCTACCAATCTATTATTGGAAAATACTAAGAACTAATCATTGAAATGTGGCTAGGGCATTATATAGACCAAATGGCATCTAATGGTAAGCAAAAGTTCCTCAAGGACTTGTGAAAGTTATCTTTGCCTAGCCCTCTAGTGCAATCCAGATTTGGTTATAGCCACTATAACCATCTAGAAAGCTATAATAGTTGTGCCCTAAAATGGTGTCTAGCACTTGGTTGATGAAAGGCAACAAAAAATTATCCTTGAAAGTTGCCATGTTGAGCAACCAAAAATCAATGCACACCCGCCATTTTCCTTCTTTCTTTGGTACAATCACGAGTGGACTGACCCACTCACTATCTGCAATAGAGTAGATGAATCTTGCTTTGAGGAGTTTTTCAATATCCTCTTTGATAATATGTTTTAACTTGGAATTCAAATATCATTGCGGCTGTCATTTTGGCTTGATGGCAGGGTCGATGTATATTCGATGTTGGTATATTCTTGGATTTATTCTAGTAAGTTTGGAATATGACCAAACAAAGGTTGTTGACCATTTTTGCACAAATTTTATCAACCTTTTCTTTTGTTCTATAGAAAGCTTGGCATTAATAATAATCAATCTCCCATTTTATAAAAATACGTACTCCATTCCAACCACTAGTTTCTTCAATTCAATGGGGCTCTTGTTTAAAATTATCAAGAGTTTCCAACTCACCCCAAATGACATCATCATTTGCTCCTTCGGAGAGCTGGTGATGAACTTGCTTAAGTTCATCCATACTTACAACATATTCGTACATTCAGCCCTCAGTAGGTTCCATGCATAATGTACTACTGCTAGCATCAGCTGTCAACCACTAGGTGCCCTCTTGTTTTGTGGTTGCTACGTATAGACATCTTTGGCTATCAACTTTTGGTGTACACTACTTGCATGCAGAGATAGATGTTTGCTTTACTAACCATAACTTCTGCACATAATGGCACCTTGAATCGTTGTACATGATACATGGAACTCTCTTCTTGATCTTTCCAAATTTATTTTCTTTTAATATTTCTAAGGAAAGATCTCTAACATCCATTTTGGCATCAACAATACTTAGCCACATATTTTCCATAATAATTGGAAAGTTCCCCTTATAGTTCTCCACTTTGATTACTAGGAAATTAGCGAGATATGACCATGCACAAATGGTGGTGATGATGTCCTCAACCAGTTCCAATGAAAAAATGATGGACTGCTCCACTAGTTCCAACCAGATGTTGCTCTTCTTCAAGGGAGGAAGGTTCCACATTGTGTACATCTCATGCAAGATCAAATTAACACTGAAACCAAAGTCAAGATGAGCTTTACAAGGCTAATTTTGCAAGTAAACTAGAGGACTCCTAGGATTAGCTAATTTTCTGGGAATTTTACCAACTCAAATCTAATTGAATACAACATGTGTCAACATTACAGTATGGATTCAAGAAGGATCTTGGTTTGAAGGGGACTTGGATAGAGAGGAAATAGAAGAAGTTGGAGGAGCAAGGTTACCAACCATTGATGTGTCCGAGGGCTTTAGTGGACTATGAGGCTAGAAGAAAGGTCTTTTATTTGTTCATGGTTCCAACCCGCTTGATGGGCTAATCGATTGTAGATTAACTACCCTTGTAGCATTCCTTTGCTATGGTTGTGCAAGCAATGCTCTTTGCATGGATGGGGTAGGTGGTAGCTGTGTAAGAGATGGAGGAGTAGGTGCAAGAATAGGAGGTGGCATCCCTCCTTGGATAGGGTAATTAGTATGTTTTAGGAGGGTAGTGATGAGGTTGGTAAGTAGCAACATGACCAGAGGAGTTCCTTAGAGATGAAGGTTACTAAACATAATAACCATAGGGATTTGGTTATCGGTAAGGGTACTGCTACCTTGGAGGTGGTAACGCCCATGATTGTGATGGTTGCCACTGCTGGTATAATTCATAAGGTTGTGGTGGAGTTCCACTTAGATAATACTACTGTGGTTAGTGGAACTGTCAAGGATTGACTTGTAAACAAGGTAATCTTTTGGGTGTTTGCCTTTGTGCAAGTCATGGATGTAAGGCATACACCCTAGATTTCTGCAAATGTGACACAACTGGGCAACATCCCTTAGGATGTTCATACTGGTAGACATCACACCCATCATCATCATCTGAATCACTATCCGTAGCCATCTCTATTACAATCATTTTACCCTTACCCTTAGATATGGCATGTTCAGCTTCCTTATGCCTCCAGCGCTCACGCTCATCACTTTGCTTCTTGGACTCTTCAAAAATTTTTAAAACAGCTTGAAACCCATTGTCCATGGAGTCCCATAATTGATCAACCTTAGCCATGATTTCTAATTACAATTTTTGGAATGGCATGGTTTTTTTATTAATTACCTCATCTCTAGTGAATTCATCCTCACTATCACAAAATCAAACCCTCTTTTTCTGAATAGAAGGATGCTTATTGTATTCTTCTACATTTTCACGTTTTCTTAGTTCTCCCTTCTCCTTGGCTACTTGCTCAATTAATTTTTGAATATGATGGATGCTCAACTTCGTCAATCTTCCTTGGGCATAGACACCAAGGATTTTCCTGGTTTCAGATTACAACCTGTCTATGATATGGCAAAGCTAATCAAGCTAAGAGTATCCATGGCCAGGACACCTATGCAATAGAGAGTAGTATCGGCCAATAGTAGCATCCAAGGGCTTATGATTTCCTTGTTTTCACCCTTAAATTTTTCTTCTTAGATTGGATACTTGGGAGTATGTTTGATATTTGTCATTGAATAATTCCAACATCGTACTCCACCACCTGATTAATTCTGGTTCCAAGGATCGATACTAATTTTTCACTTCCTTTATTAGTGTCCTTGGAAATAATTTCAACTTTTGCCATTTGTTCTCAATATTCTGCAAGGCACATGCATCTTGGAAGGCTTGGAGATGATTTTGTGGATCAGCATCATATCCTCCCTCAAACTGAGGGGTGTTGTTCATATCCAACCTCCTTATTTTGCTATCCTTCACATGTCTTGTTAGAATCCTCACAGCCTTTATAATATTCAACATGCCCTGAGTAGCAAGTAGAGGTTCATCAAGGCCATGATGATGGTGCCTACGATGTTCTCTACTAGCCCTTCTTTCTTAATTGTGGACCTCTCTAGATTGCCCACATCTTCGATCACAACTGGCCTGATGATCCCTTTTGTTGTTCTGGTCCCATCAGTCACCTCCATCATGGTTATTTCTTCTGCAACCATGATCTAAACCAGAAGAAGAAGAAGATAACAACGATGAAGGGGAAGAAGAAGGGCAACTTGCTCCACACTAACACCTATCACCCTTCCTTCGATGCTCATGACAACGATCGCGATCATGATCTCATTTGTCCCCCTTTTTTGACTTGCTTCTCCAGATCCATTTTTGTCATTGGATCCATTTTGACTAGAACCTAGATTGTGGATTGTACATTCTAGTTAAGGGCTCCTTGAATAAAGTCAAAGAGAGGAGAATCACTAAAGAAGTGATCACCTTCATCAATTTGGCTAAGTGGAGGTGGAAAGATATTTGACCCCTTGCCCTTCACAAGCTCATGTTGGTGCTCCAATTGTAGATCCCTTAATCTTTGCACTTTAATTGGATGATAATCCCTTGAGTCGGGATCTCACATCTCGTATTCCCCATGGAGATGTTGAAGCCTATTCGTGCGAGCATTAGCTGGAGCATTGCTAGAATAGATTGGTCAGGTGGCAACACAATGTTTCCTTCCATATCATACCATTGCATCAGTTCATCTTGATGCAATATGAAGGTAAAGTCTGGTACATACTCGTCAGGATGAGCATATACCACCCAATATTGTTGAGGCACCTAAACTGCCCTAGGTAGAGATGGGCTCCTGTGAGAAGAATACATGTTGTGTTAATAAACAATGTGTAGTTGAGATTTAATTTAATGATAATAATTTTTGTTTTTGTAGAATTTGACTCTTAGAGTTTGAACAACGAGGTTACTAAGTTTCACTAGGTTTAGATAACGCACGAAGAACTACAGTCCCCGGCAACGGCACCAATGGTGAGCAGCAAGGTACCCCTATGCCCAACCATACAAATCACAAGCGTTCACATGCAATCTGATTGAATTTTACAAACTATAATTACTAAGTACACTAGAGCTAAATAGTGCATATTTGTTGTCTGTTCGTTGTCTTCCCAGTACCACTTGTGGAATGCAATTGTATAGTTAAGTGTGACCGAGGCGTAAGATTTTTATTATTTTGTGTTTTTATGAAATTACTCACCTAGAACAAGAATAAAAGTAAGAGTGATTAATTACTAAGTAAACTATAGTCTAGTCTAGCCTAACACAAGTAACTGTTCACACTTCTTGGACACATCTTGAACTTTGTGCAAACACTATTGGGCTATCAAATGCTAATAGTTTCTAAGCTACCAAGCATCACATGTATGCTTGAAGGGGTCATGCTTGTGTATTCTAATGATTTACTTGATTGATCAAAACTAATTACTGCATTACTAACATTAACATTAATGTAAATTGCATGAAATCACAATATATAACTACAAAAGAAAGAGTCTCAAGTGCTGCAAGGAATGGATCAAAGAGTTCATCTTTATTGCCAACACAATGGTGTGCTCAGGTACATCAATGCTTGAATAAAGATCTATTCACATTTAGACCTCCTGCTGCGGGCACTTGGAAAATATTCTAACTTTCAAATGGATAAACTACAAGAGTTTTGTTACTTAACTATCAAAAACTTCCTTCCAATTGTGCACCTAAGCTCTGTATTTATAGACCCAGGAGTAACCTTGCGATATCAAATGTACGATACCGCATCTTGGGCTACGATATTGTGTATCCAATATTGTGGCCACCCTGATATCAGAGCATTAAAAAACATGATTTATCAATCATATCTTACATATCCATAATCATTTTCATGACAAGGTTCAAAATTTTCATAACAAGGTTCATCTTTCAAGATTATGAGCATAGGATTTCTTTTTAAAAAGACATGTTTAACCGAATATTGCACTGTGATGCATTTTGTGTACCCTTACGACTCAAGTATCAATAAAAAAGACATTTTGCATGATTAATTGACTTGCATGAATACAATCAAGGATACTACATATGGATAAAATAGCTGGTAAGGAAGGTGACAAATATGTATCAATAAATAGGCATGTAAAATTAAAATTTATAGTTTTAATTAATAATNAGGTTAACCTTTCACTCATATGTGGACCTTGTTATGCCCCCACCTTGGCAACAAGCAATCACACTTACCATTGTGGAAGCTAACAAAGAGGTTAAGCCTTCACTCATCCACCAACCCTTTTGGAATCCACCACATAGAGCTTAGGCTTTCACTCCTACCTTGGCAACAAACAGCCACACTCCTATCATTATGGAACCTACAAAGAGGTTAAGCCTTCATTCATCCACTAACACTTTTGGGATCCACCACATAGAGGTTAGGCTTTCACTTATCCACTAACACTAAAAACCCTACGTTGGCAAGAAGTACCTATGGTCACTACCCTTCCACGACTTACAAATAGGTTAAGCCTTTATTGATCCACTAACCCTATTAAGACACTACCTTGATAGGAAGCAACCACTCAAAATACAAGCTTAGATACAGGCCTCTTGAGACCCTGCCTAGAGGAAGCAGCCACTCCAAAAGCTAATCATTAAAGTATTCCATATGCAATTAATCTTCATAGATAATAGATAATGTATTTCTTCGTCAAGGGCTAGCCAGATCTCTAAAAATCATAGGACAAAGGACGCAGTGATAAAAAATTTCCAGTAAAGCAACGGACAGAAAGATTAGCTGTGGCCTACAGGGTGCAAACGAAGAAAGCAGCAGCAGCAGTTTTTCTGAGAGATTACGTCGGAAAGGTACTAGAATGGAATTGCCGAAAGCACGGGAATTTAGAAGAACCTGCGAGCTGCTGACTGGAGAACAAACCAATGGATAAGAAGATTCCATCATCAAGCGCAGTCCGGTCCAGAAAACTTTTATGTTGAAAAACTTTGAATATGAGTATTCAGCATTTTTTCTTGATACAGCTTTGTGTTTAGTGCGAAATTTGGGGAATCCATCTCCTTAAAATTATTTCATGTTCCCAATTGCAAATGGTTTTCGCTTATAATTTTCCATTACAGGGAAATACAATCCTATTCCAATGCGCAAACTCTTAATCAGTATTCAGTTACGTTTATCCTAGGAGTGTTGAAATAAAAAATCCCAACTTGTCAACATTTTAAAATGTTAAGGAATTTCCTTATCTTAGATGAACAACCAGAATATCATAAAATATTAATTATCGCTAGACCTACGTGTTCAGCAAGAAGTGGTGTCTTGGTGAACATGAAAATCTCCATCATAGTCCTGAAGATGTATTTTCCCGGCCGGGAAACAGACATTTCCGCATTGAAAATTAGAGATGGATCGTCACCAGAATCTTATGTTGATGCCTTCTCCTGTGTATTTCCATGGCTTGTAGGCCGCAAACCCACCTTAAAAGCTAATAAGAAACTGCTTAAGAAATCGTTAAAAGCCAAACTTTGAAGCAATGAAATCGTACTCACAGAGGAGCAATAATCAACAACTTTATTTCCCTCAATATCCACAATTTCTGGATGATTCCATAACAAGGGTATGATCATGTTGTATTCCCAGGAAATTAGCTTTAAAATCCGCCTAAAATGCGTATGAAGAAAATCCCTTTCCAATGCAAAAACTCGAACAATATTCAGTCACATTAACCCTATTAGTCAATGTTTAAACAAAAATCCAACTTATTGACCTTTAAAAATGTAAAGAAATTTCCTGATCTTATATTATCAAACAAGCAGAATATCATGTGTTATTAATTATCACTGGACCTACTTGTTCAGCCAAAGGAGTTGCCCTGGTCACGACGAGTATCTCCATCATGCTCATGAAGCTGTCTTTGGAAGCTAGAAAACAAACATTTCTGCGTTGAGATACAAGGGAGGCTTTTAGTCAACTTTTTCTGCAGGGCATGAAATCTTATCAGGGCCATGCAGACAGTACCCTAGTCTATTCTGCACTGAAACTTGAGAATCGTACCATGTTTCTATTATCCTGGAGACCTGAACTATTTGTAAAGGAAGTTTTTTTTTATCCACTAAAAAATAAGAAACTACAGGAAGTCTCATTATTAAAAGAGAAAGAATATGCATGATTTCTGACAAATTTTATCATTTGTATTCAAGAATCTTATAAGAAAAGGAAATATAAATATTATCAAAGGTAGTTCACCAAATGAAGAAACCGTGGAAACCTTAGTAAATGTCAGGAAAGTATGGACAGAAGAACATGAGATTCAGCGCACCATAGAAATACTCATTATGTAAATTAAACAGATTATAATGCTTTGTAAAGATTTGTGTATCCGCATCAAGATATATCAATTTTTGTAATTATCACGCTGCAAACCCCCAAAATCTACATAAACTCAACAGTACATCAGGTAGTTCACCAAATGAAGAAACCGTAGAAATTTCAGAAAATGTCAGGAGGAGAGTATAGTCAGAAGAACATGAGATTTCAGCACACCATAGAAATACTCATTATTTAAATTAAACAGATGATCATGCTTTGTAAAGATTTGTGTGTTAGCATCAAGATATATCGATTTTTTGTATTTATCAAGCTGCAAACCTCCAAAATTTACATAAACTTAACAGTACATCAAGAAAACACAACCAAGTAACGTATTGAAGTAATATCCTCGTCCCAAATTCTAAGCCTGGAATAGAAGATGTAATAAGCTTTTGTAAACGTGCAGAGTTTCATAAGCATTTATGGGATGAATTTCATGAACAGTACACCCATGTTTTTCAAGCATTTGTTCACTTCTTTGTGTTTATGAGAAATATCAGACAGAACAGGCATGATGAGCGGATACTACGTGCTCAGTTTTCTCAGACCTTTTGCTAGACAGAGAACTACCTTGTGATAATTGAAACACCCTGCTAGAAAAGTAACATAAGATCTTTTCCCTTTTAATTCTTCTCTTGTAATCTTTAAATGAACAAACTTCAAATTGTTATCTCACCAGTTACAAAAGCTTGCAAGTTGAAATCATTCTTTCTTTAGCTGAAACTTCTCATGGAAATTCAAATTCACAAATTGCAATTTCTTTGCAGAAATTTCATGAAAATCGCAAATTCTTGCC
>MNCI01025069.1:235297-282370 GCA_015680685.1 Gnetum montanum
ATAACCTTCCTTGGGCATACATCCCAAGGGTTTTTCTTGTTTCATGCCTAAGTCCATCCACGAGATGGTGTAGTTGATCCCGCTATGAATAACCATGGCCAAGGCAACGATGTAACAGTGCGTAATAGCAGCCCATGGTAGCATCCAAGGGTTCATGATTTCCTTGCTTCCATCCTTGGATTTGCTTCCACAGGTTAGACACTCGAGAGTACTTTTGGTACTTATCATTGAATAGTTCTAACATTGTACTCCACCTCTGAATGGATTCTGGTTCTAAGGACCGGTACTAGCTTTCAGCTTCGTTCACTAGTGTCCTTGGGAACAACTTCAGTTTTTTCCATTCTTTTGCTATGTTTTGCAAGGCACATGCATCGTGGAATGCTTGTAAATAATTTTGAGGATCAGCATTGTATCCCCCTTCAAATCGGTGGATGTTGTTCATGTCTAACCTCTTGATCCTACTATCCTTTTGGTGCCTTGTTGAAACTCTTACAGCCTCCATTATATCTAGCATGCTTCTAGTTGTGAGTAGGGGTTCTTCGTGATTATCTCATTCATAGCATCTATGGTGTCTACGTGGTTCCTTACTCTTCCTTCCTCTATGCCTTGATTCCTTAAAGTGCCCTCGTCCTCGTTCTTGACTATCTTATCGATGTCTTTCACTTCATTTTCCCCTATCCTCATGATTAGTTTCCCTATGATTGCGTCCATACACTGAAGGAGAGGGTGAAGGTGAAGATGAAGGTGAAGAAGAAGGAGAACCATCACCATGATGGTGTTTTCTACCTTCTCTTTGATGGTCTCAACCTCGATCGTGATCATGATCAGAACGTCCACCCTTATCATGTGTTCATGTTCCCTCGTTGAACACTTCGTGTTCATGGGTATCAGAACGAGGGTTGTGAATAGTGGAGTGGAGGTTCTAATACACCACCTCCTGACCATTGTTAGGAGGAGGAACATCATTTTTTGGGGAAGCTGTTGAAGCAGGTTCACCATCCTCAATTTTTTTCAAAACATGCGGAGTGTCATGGGGCCATTTACCCTTCAAGGATGTATGGTATCTCTCATGTTGCAAGTCCCTTTGACGTTGCGCTTCCGTGGGATGATAGTCCCATGTGTCATGATCTCATGCAATGTATTCTACATATAAAAGTGGTATACCTATTCGTGTGAGAGCACGAAGGAGCATGTTGGGGACTGATCGGTCTAGAGGCAACACTATGTTACCCTCCAAGTCTCTCCAACGCAGTTGTTCATCTTGGTGGAGTATAAAGGTGAAATTGGGTACATACTCATCAAGATGAGTATATACCACACGAAACTATTGAGGAACTGGCGGATCTTGGTTACGTGTATTATGTCACCAACTACCTCTTGTGTTAGTCCTCGGTGGTGAAGTGCTCTTATGCGAAGAAGAAGACATCTTGTCTTGTTCGGTGTGCATTGTACTATTGTCTTATCTTTCTTTAATTAACCCTAAGGGTTCATTCTAATGTTCCAACAATATGAATGATTTCCTATGTTCTAGGCAATGCACAAACAACTAAGTCCCCAACAACGACGTCAATGATGAGTGGCGAGGTACCCCTACACTCAACCATATGAATACAAGTGTTTCACGCATGATCTAGTCGAACTCCAAGGACTAAGTGCTTACGCGCCTTAATGGAACACTCAGGGTTAATCAATCGTTGTCTTCCCAAACTTACTTGTATTGTCACAGTTGTATGGTTAAGTAAGCTTGAGGTATATAATTTTTATAGCTTTTTTCCTTTTTATGTCTTCTGCTAATAAATGAGAGGGAGATAGAACTAAGTGGCTAATTTATCTTAACTATTCATTAACTAGTTTCTAAATGTTCCTAACACCAGTATCCATTCCCACTTGCCATACACATCCTGAACCAATGCAACACTGCTGGGATTACCAAACGCTAATCGTTACTGGGTTACCAAGCGCTACACGCATGCTCGAAGTGGTCATACTGAGTGTATTTAACTAAAGGGGTTGAAGGTTGAGATAGATATTAATTAGCTAGGAAAGCATTAAACAATAATTAATTACTAATTAGCTTAATCTGTATGCTGCAAGGTTTATCATAAAGTTCATCTTTATTACATTACACAAAATTGTGCTTAGGTACAAATTGCTCGAATAAAGATTTGTTCACTCTATGACTCCTACTGCAGGCACACAGAAATAATTCTAACTCTGGAATAACAAAACTGCAAGAATCTAGCTAAGGGTCTAAGTCTAACTGCCTTGGAACAAAGGGTGCCACCTCTTATTTATAGAAGATGAGGTAGGACGCAATATCGCATATGTGATATCGCGGATGCGATATCGCGTACGTGATATCGTAGCTCATCAACAATCTTCATGAGACTCAAATATTTGAGTCATTTCCAGTGATGACATGTATTGTTCTCCTAGTGTATAAGCCTGAAGATGTCTAGAAGATCACATCACACATCCTTTACTAATTAACAAGTCTATATACAACAAACTAGAAACATTAGTGATCACACAGAGAGTTGGAACTCTTTGGTCAAGAAATCAAATAAGCTAGTTTTCTTATCATCTATATATTCAAACGAGAAATTGAAGTTAGCTAAATATAACACCCATCTAATTAATCTAGTATGATCTATTTTATTTAAAGCTTTTGAACTAAGATATTTGTCAAAATGCTTCAAATCGCTTTTAATAATAAAATGTGTATGCTATAAAAATAACCTAAATTTCTCTATGCCTTTGATTATAACAAGGAGCTCTTTGTGGATGCTATGATAGTTTTGCTATGTTTCTAAGAACTTCCTAGATGCATATCTATAGATTCTAATAACTCTATCTTTTTTTCCTTAAGAGTTGCTCCCCAAAATTCATACAACGCATCAGTTTCTAATATCAAAGTACCATCTGTAGATAGCTACACTTTAGGAAGTTGTATGCATTTTTTTAGGTGTAAAATAGTGTCTATATTCTTATGTGTCCATAGAGGTGAATTTTGACTAAGTTGTTCATTTAGTAATTATAGAATTCTAACACATAGTTAATACAACTAAAAAATCTTTGCAATTGTATTTTATCCTTAATCTCATTGGAGAATTTGCTAATGGATTCAAGGACATGCTCTTGGATTGATATTTCTCCTTGTCATATTTCAAGTCCTAAGAATTCAATGGAGTCTTTGGCGTTAAGTATTTTTGTGGGAGATAGGACCAAACCTTTTTTGTTTACACCATCAAAGAAAATCTTAAGATGCTCTAAGTGTTGTTATGGGGTTTTGTTCATAATCAAAATTTCATTAATGTATACCATGGTAAAAGGATAAAAACCAAAGATTGAATCCATCATTTTTTAGAATATCAAGAGAGCTTTCTTGATCCCAAAGGGTAAGATAGTCCATTGATATAAACCACTTGGAATAGTGAAGGTTGTTTTCTGTCTATCTTATTTCTCAACTTGAATTTGCCAGAAACCAGATTTCAAATCAAACTTTGAGTAAACATATGTATGCAATAATCTTTGCAATAGGTCATCCTTACTTGGAATTGGGTGTTGTACTAATTTGATGAGCTCATTCAAAGGCTTATAATTTACCACAAGCCATTTTTCTCCACTTACTTGTTTAGCTCATTTGTACATACTGTTACAAGGTTGGATTAATCCTTTATATAGTAACACATGTATTTCAGCATCACATTCTTTTTTAAAAAAAGGGAACATTCCTATGTGATGTGCTTTTGCCTTTACTTTTACATCATCTCTTAATTCGATTTTGCACCAATGTTGCTTCTTATTCCTAAATACTATTGGATTATCATGGGCTAGTGTTAATAGTTGCTTATGAAGTTCTTCAAATTGATCTTTCAATTTTTCTACACTATTGATTACCCATAGTTTACCATTTGGCTTGGCTTGTTAGAGAGTCTAGAACCTTTCTCTATAAGTGTTATTCCTATACAACTTATTATTGGCTAACAAGACATAAGCCTTACTTATAGTGTAAGGTTTTAGTCTTTCTAAGTTATCTGTTCCTATCAATAAGTCATATGTTCTTATATTAAAATAATACACTTCTATATGTATTAATTTATTATTTAAAATCTTTATAATGATTTTGGCTTGATATTCTAATGGGCCTTTCTGGGTGTTAAAAGTGACATACATTTTATCTTTCTTTTCCCAAAAATGTGAAGGAATTACATTTCATCTAATCAAAAAGACTTCTACTCCACTATCTATGAGATCATCTACTGGATGTGCCTTATATTTTTTTAATTTTATCATAAATATGGATAGGGGTAAGATAGATATTCTAATATTCTTATTTATTATGTTTATGGACATTGCATTGGTTTCTTCCTAGTATTTTTGCCTCTAGCTCTTGTAATTCACTAGTAGCCCATTGTATATATTTTTGTAACTAAGCTATTCTTTTTTTTCTTAAAAGTGATTCATTTAAAGAAGGTATAGTTATTTTTTATTCTTCGTCTTCTTTTTCTTCTCCGAGATCATTTCCTAAGTCTAACCTATGGCTTAAGCTTTTTTTAGATTCTATGGGTTGAGAATCTGGATATTTAAATATCTGTTGTTCTTCCAATTTTTGATTATTTTCTTTAATTCTTCTTTTTAGAGACATAATTTTGTTAATGCCATCTAGGGAAGTATTATCTAATTGAAATTCTAACTTTCTCAGTTGGACTTTTATTATCTGATAGGTTGGATCATCTTTTGTTGGGTCAAGATCACTCATGTCTAGTGGTTGATCTGGAGAAGGTTCTGAGGCTAGGGTATCAACATCTAAGGAGTAAGTTGGTCATGACATGACTATTCTTCAAAGACGACTTCTACTACTACAATGCATGTGGTAGTAGAGGACGTCAAAATCATCACACACACACACGCACTCGCACACACACACACACACACTCTCTCTCTCTCTCTCTCTCTCTCTCTCTCTAAGAGAGCCATCAACATGCTTAAGGCTACATTGGCCTTTTCTCTNAAGAGGGTTTAGGGTCACTAATGACATTATCCAAATATTCATCAAATTCAATGTGAATGTCACTAGGTTCAAATATAGTAGAGGGATTAAGGGTGTATTCATAATATTGCTCAAATACATTATAATGCTCAATAAAATTGGTTTGCCAAGAATGCTGAGACTTCTGTGAACATTGTTTTGCAAAATGATTTCTTTGACAAATAAAACACTTAACTTGACTCTTTCAAAGCTTGGTTTTACGACGTTTAAACATACCTCAAAAATTTTTATGTGGCTGTGGGTGAGAAGGATGTTTAGACGTCAAATATGACTGTTTGGGCTTCCATTGTTTCTTCATGGTTTAGGACAAGGAGATTTTTCACGATGTTGCTAACGATTTTTAGCGTATATTTTTTAGCAAAATATTTTTCCCATTTTACTATTGATATGCTTCATTACAGCCTATGCTTTTATATCTTGACATAATTTCCTATTTACTTCTTTTATAAGTTGTCTAATATAATGAAAACTCATACCATCTAATGTCTTGTTTCTATACTTAATTTTTTGCTAGTATTTATCACTAAATGGTTGGGGCATGGCACATAAGAGGTGTTGTTTTGCAGCCCTATCATGAGTCAGCTTCCCACAATAATATCAGTCTTTCATCTAATCTAAAAAACTCTGGACATCCTAAGTTTTATGTAATTTGGCAACAAAATACTATTCTCTATAGTTAGTAACATAGTTATCTTTATTTCCTAAAATTTTTTTAGTTATGATGTGGATAAACAAGATAGATGGTCCATTTAAAATCTTTCTTTTAATATCAATGTCTATTTGATTCCACCACCTTCTTAAGTTTCTTATGAAGTTAATGGTGTTTTAGATGGTGTGCTTGGAGGTTTTCTTATCAAGCACAACTTGTCGGTCTATAAAACCTGAAATCCAATCAATAACTATTTTTCTTTCTTGAAATGAGAATCTATCTAAATTAAATCTAGGTTCACATTCACTAATCATTCTAGCGACTATTGTCTAGTAGTCCATAGGGGCTTGGATATAGATCTTAGGGTTTTTTACCAAATTCTTTTCTTTAAAGTCCAAGTCTACTCTTTGTCTTTCATTCCCTTCTTCATCTATGATGACCATTGGACTAGACGTTGACTCCTCATTTGCATTTACTCTTGATTTTTCCTTCTATTCCTTGCTATACTAGGATCTATGATCTTGTAAGGAACTAGAGGAATTTGTATTAGTACCATATTTTGGGATGCTATGTTGGGAAGGTTTCTTTTTTCTTTCTAATGAAACCCATTTCTTTTGGAGTTTTTTTAAGCCATTAGAAACTTTATCTAATTTTTGGAAATTTTTATATAGTTTACTCTCTGTTATATAAAATTGACTTAATATATCACTAATCATGGAATTTGCCTAGTTTTGCAATTGGATGGTGCTCGTTGGTGGATCTACAAATAATTTTTGAAAAAAAAGTGTGTATATTTTCTTTAGGTTCTTTTGCCTTAGATTCTTCCTTAGCCTTTGGATCTTTTAAGATATTCATACTGATTTTTAGTAAAGCATCACATTTTGCACAATGATACTAATGATCGTATTTCCTGGCAAAATGATGTAAACAGGGTTCAGAATCACTATTCAATGCTAAAATCAGTGACCTCAGTATGTTCTATAGGTTGTTTACTTTTATCTTCCTTAGTGATTTTAACAAAGATTTTATTAGCCTCTAGTTGTTTAGCTATTTCTTCAAGAGTTTTTATCTTAACAGGTGTCTGAGTCGGAGTCTTTCCTAGAAGCTTATCTACATCATATGTAATGCCTAGGTTTTTAAAGACTCTTCGTATAGTCTCTTCTGAGGTTAAGATCATTTTGTCATCACTTTTGAAAGATGTATGGAAGGATCTTCTTCCAGGTACTAATGTAGAGGGATTCTTGATAGGAGGTAGAATCCTTTTGTGGGAGGACTCTATGTAATTTAATAGACAAAATGGATCTATGTCAAAGAACTTTAGAGTTTTTAATCTCACCTGATAATGTCTTTTTCCTAAATTATGAATTAATCGTTTAGATAAAAAATATTCATAGAACTCTTCTAGGGTGTTGTTAAGCTAAGGATACAGAGTATGAATTGGTAGATCTTCTATATTTAAGGTTGATCCATATTCTATGTTTGTAGTTTCACAAAATATGGATTGTTCACCAAAAGGAAGGAGGGTTTTGATACCAACACTCTGGAATAATTTAAAAATTAATTTGGTAACTATCGTAGCATTGATACTACCTAATTTCATATTTAATGGAATCTAGATTATTATCATTGAGCTGCTTACTAGATTATGATCATCCAAAGAAAGAGTAAAGTTGAAAAGGGTTACGACTAAAGCATCAAATTCTAGGTGACCTTTTATTTGCATTATAATAGCATCTTTGAAGTTCTTAAACCTACAATCGACTAGGGCTATCCAACAAGGATCCTTTAATTTGTAATTGAAGTGTGAATGAATATGAATGTCGAGTTCGGCGACATGGATGTAGTGATATCCAATAGTAATCCACTTCCTAACCTCCCTGGGGGTGAAAAAGGAAAGGGCTATAGGGTGGAGACTTGATCCACTAATCTCAAGTTCACATTTTTAAAAAATGCATTGAGCTTAAAGATTCAAAAGGAGATAGCTTTCTAAGCAGATAAATTTCACGTTGTTTGGGTAATGGCAGCATACTTGAACAAGATGATGTGCTACAAAATTTAGATAGACAACTAGTGTAAGGATTTGAAGAACCTAATAAGGAACGATTTTTAGCAACCATGTTGATGTAGTTGGCTCTAGAACGTCGATGGCTCGAGAATGAGATACCATGACTCACTATGCTTCTATGCCTATCCATTAGCTTCACATGCGCCTTATGCCCTGCATGGCCCCCATGCCTTCTGCAACCTTCTGCATGAAATTTATCTACTTAGAAAGCTATCTTCTCTTGAATCCTTAAACTCAATGCATTTTTCAAAATGTGAACTTAAGATTAATGGATCAAGTCTCTACCTCGTAGCCCTTTTCTTTTTCACCCCTAAGGAGGTTAGGAAGTGAATTGCTACTGGATATAACTACATCCATGTCACCAAACTTGGCATTCACATCTATTCACACTTCAATTACAAACTAAAAAATCCTTACTAGATAGCCCTAGTTTATCATAGATTTAAAAACTTCAAAGATGTTATTATAACACAAGCAAAAGGTCACCTAGAATCTAATTCTTTAATCGTAACCCTTCCCCATTTTACTCTTTCTTTGTGTGATCATAATCTAGCAAGCAACTTAATGATAATAGTTTACATTCTATTAAATATGAAATTAGGTAGTATTTATGCTACGATAGGTATTAGATTAATCTTTAAATTATTCTAGAGCTTTAGTATCAAAACCCGCCTTCCTTTTGCTGAACAATCCATATCTTGTGAAACTATAAACATAGAATATGGATCAATCTTAAATACAAAAGATCTACCAATTCATACTCTATATCCTCAGCTTAACAACACCCTAGAAAAGTTCTATGAACATGTTTTACCTAAAGGATCAACTCATAATTTAGGAAAAAGACATTATCAGGTGAGATTAAAAACTCTAAAGTTCTCTAAGATAGATCCATTTTGTCTATTAGATCACACAGAGTCCTCCCAAAAAAGGATTCTACCTCCTATCAAAAATCCCTCTACATTGGTACCTTGAACAACATCCTTCCATACATCTCTCAAAAATGATGACAAAATGATCTTGTCTTCAGAACAAACTATATGAAGAGTCTTTAAAAACCTAGGCATTATATATGATGTAGATAAGCTTTTAGAAAAAACTCCGACTCAAACACCTGTTAAGATAAAAACTTCTAAGGAAACAGCTGAACAACCAAAGGTTAATAAAATCCCTGTTAAGATCACTGAGGAAGATAAAGGTAAACAACCTATAGAACATACTGAGGTCACTAATTCTAGTAGTGATAGTAACTCAAAACCCTATTTATACCATTCTGCCATAAAATACGATCATCAGTATCATTGTGCAGAATGTGATGCTTTAGTAAAAGTCAGTATGAATACCTCAAAAGATCCAAAGGCTAAGGAAGAATCTAAGGCCAAAAAACCTAAAGAAAAGATATGCACTCTTTCCAAAAATTATCTGTAGATCTGCCAACAAACACCATCTACTTCCAAAACTAGGAAACTTCAGGATTAGTGATATATTAAGTCAATCTTACACAACAAAGAGTAAACTATATAAAAATTCCTAAAAATTAGATAAATTTTCTGATGGCTTAAAGCAACTCCAAAAGAAATGGGTTTCGTTAAAAAGAAAAGAGAAACCTTTCCAACATAGCATCCTAAAATATGGTACTAATACGAATTCCCCTAGTTCCTTACATGATCATAGATCTCGATATAAGAGGGAATAGAAGAAAAAATCAAGAGTAAAAGCAAATGAGGAGTCAACGTCTAGTTCAATGGTCATCACATATAAAGAAGGGAATGAAAGACAAAGAGCAAACTTGGACTTTGAAAAAGAGAATTTGGTAAAAAAAAAACCCAAAGATCTATATCCAAGCCCCTATAAACTACTAGACAATAGCCGCTAGAATGATTAGTGAATGTGAACCTAGATTTAATCTAGATAGACTCTCATTTCAAGAGAGACAAATGATTATTAATTGGATTTCAAGTTTCATAGACTGACAAATCATGCTTGATAAGAAAACCTCCAAGTATGCCATCCAAAACACCATCTTTTAACTTCATAGGAAACTTAAGGAGGTGGTGGAATCAAATAGACATTGATATTAAAAGAAAAATTTTAAATGAATCATCTATCTTGTTTTTCAATGCCATAACTAAAGAATTTTTAAGAAATAAAGATATCTATGTTACTAACTGTAGAAAATAGTATTTTGTTGCCAAATTACATAGAATTCAAAACGTCCATAGTTTCTTAGATCAAAAGTTGACTCACGATAGGGCCACAAAAGAATGCCTCTTAGGTGCCATGCCCCAACCATTTACTGATAAATACCAACAAGAAATTAACTATAGAAACATGACTTAGATGCTATGAGTTTTATTATATTAGGAAACTTATAGAAGAAGTAAATAGGAAATTATGTCAAGATATAAAAGCACAAACTGTAATAAAGTAGATCAATAGTAAAATGGAGAAAACATTTTGCCAAAAAATCTGCTCTGAAAATTGTTGGCAATAGCATGAAAAATCTCCCTGTTGTCCTAAACCACACAAAAAACAATGAAAGCCCAAACAATCACATTTGACATCTAAACATCCTTCTCACCCACAGCCACATAAAAATTTTTGAGGTATGTTTAAACATCCTAAAACCAAGCTTTCAAAGAGTCAAGTTAAGTGTTTTATTTGTCAAGGAAATCATTTTGCAAAATAATGTCCACAAAAGTCTCAACATTCTTAGCAAGCCAATTTTATTGAGCATTATAATTTATTTGAGCAATATTAGGAATACACCCTCGATCTCTCTACTACATTTGAACTTAGTGACATTTATATTGAATTCGATGAATATTTGGATAATGTCATTAGTGACCCTGAATCCTCTTTTTCCAATTAGGGGAGAGGGGGAGGGTGGGACAGAGATATAGTGATGATTTTGATGTCTTCTACTGCCACATGCATCGTAGTAGTAGATGCCCTCTTCGAAGAATAGTCACGTTACAACAACTTACTCCTTAGATGCTGACACCCTAGCCTCAAAACCTCCTCCAAATCAACTACCAGACATGAGTGATCTTGACCAAGCAAAAGATGATCCAACCTATCAAATAATAAAAGCCCAACTAAGAAAGTTAGAATTCTAATTAAATAGTACTTTCCTAGATGACATTACCAAAATTATGTTCCTAAAAAGAAGAATTAAATAAAACAATCAAGAATTGGAAAAACAACAGATATTTAAATATCCAGATTCTCAACCCATAGAATCTAAAAAAAGCTTAAGCCTTAGGTTAGACTCAGGAAATGATCTCAAAGAAGAAATAGAAGAACAACAACAAAAAATAATTATACATTCTCTAGATGAATCACTCTTAAGACAACAAAGGATAGCTTAGTTACAAAAATATATACAATGGGTTACCAATAAATTACAAGAGCTAAAGAAGATTGAAGAAAGTTACCAAAAGTAGAAGTACCAGGAAGAAACCAATGCAATGCCTGTAAACATAATAAATAAGAATATTAGAATATCTACCTTACCCCTATACACATTTATGATAAAATTCAAAAAATATAAGGCATATCTAGTAGATGCTCTCATACATAGTGGAGCAAAAGTCTCTTTTCTTAGATGGAATATAATTCCTTCACATTTCTGAAAAAAGAAAGGTAAAATGTATCACTTTTAACACCCAAAAAGCCTCATTAGAACATCAAGCCAAAATCCCTATAAAAATTTTAAATAGTAAATTAATACATATAGAAATGTATTGTTTTGATATGAGATCATATGAATTACTAATAGGAACAAATAACTTCGAAAGGCTAGAACCTTACATTATAAGTAAAACTTATGTTTTATTAGCCAATAATAAGTTTTATAGGAATAACACTTATAGAGAAAGATTCCAGACTCTCTGACAAGACAAGCCAAATGATAAACCATGGATAATCAATAATGTAGAAAATTGAAAGATTAGTTTGAAGAACTTCATAAGCAACTACTAACACTAGCCCATGATGATCCAACAGTATTTAAGAATAAGAAGCAACATTGGTGCAAAATCGAATTAAGAGATACTGTAAACGTATAGGAAAAAGCACATCACATAGGAATGCCCCGTTCTTTGAGAAAAGAATGTGATGCTAAAATACAAGTGTTACTAGATAAAGGATTAATCCAACCTAGTAACAGTATATTCACATGTGCCACTTTTTATGTCAACAAACGAGCTGAATAGGTACATGCAAAAAAATGGCTTGTGGTAAATTATAAGCTTTTAAATGAGCTCATCAAATCAATACAACACCCAATTCCAAGTAAGGATGACCTATTCCAAAGATTATTACATACACATGTCTACTTAAAGTTTGATTTGAAATTCAATTTTTGACAAATTCAAGTTGAGAAACAAGATAGATGGAAAATAGCCTTCACTGTTCTAGGTGATGTATATCAATGGACTCTCTTACCCTTTGGGATCAAGACAGCTCCCTCAATATTCCAGAAAATAATCGATTCAATCTTCGGATCTTATCCTTTTATCATGGTATACATTGATGACATTCTAATTATGAGTAAAGCCCCACAACAACACTTAGAACATCTTAAGATTTCCTTTGATGTTGTAAAAAAAAATGGTTTGGTCTTGTCTCCCAAAAAATGCTTATCACCAAAGATTGCATTAAATTCTTAGGACTTGAAATATTTCAAGGAGTCATCCCACTTCAAGAGCATATCCTTGAGTCCATTAGCAAATTTCATAATGAGATTAAGGATAAAATACAACTGCAAAGGTTTTTAGGTTGTATTAACTACATGTAAGGATTCTATGAACATCTAGCTAACGATCATAGATTATTAAATGAATAACTTAGTCAAAATCCACCTCCATGGACACATAAGCATATAGACACTATTTACACCTAAAAAAATGTGGACAACTTCCTAAACTCCAGTTACCTACAGATGGTACCTTGATATTAGAAACTAATGTATCCTATGAATTTTGGAAAGTAACTCTTAAGGAAGAAAAAGACAGAGTCATTAGAATCTATAGATATGCATCTAGGAAGTTCTAAAAAATATAGCAGAATTATCATAGCACCCACAAAGGGCTCCTCACTATAATCAAAGGCATAAAAAAATTAGGTTATTTTTACAACATACACATTTTATTACTACAAATGATTTGAAGCATTTTGACAAATATCTTAGTTCAAAAGCTTTAAATAAAGTAACTCATACTAGATTGATTAGATGAGCATTATATTTAGCTAACTTCGATTTCTCCTCCGAATACAGATGGTAAGAAAAATAGCTTAGCTAATTTCTTGACCAGAGAGTTCCAACTATCTATGTGATCACTAGTGTTTCCAATTTATCGTATATAGACTTGCTAATAAACGAAGGATGGACGATGTGATCTTCTAGACGTCTTCGGGCTTGTACACTAGGAGAACAATACATGTCCTCCTTGGAAATGACTCAAATCTTTAAGTCTCATGAAGATTGTTTTATAAATTTTACTTGCTTTATTGAAAATGCTAATATAGGCTCTGAGATTTATCAAAAGGTTGCTACCTCCCACCTTAGAGAAAGAGCCTTTATTTTCCTAAAAACCCATTTAAAACTCCTAACTCTCCAATGGCCTAATGATAATGATTATTTAGAGTGGTCTTATTACCAACCTAGCCTCTATTACTTCTATTCCATTGATCTCAATCCTTGGGGATCTAGTATTAATCCAAATAAAGCTTTATGGACCTGGTGATCTAAGTTTGGACACACTCCTCTCCACTATCCTTGAAACACCACTAATTTTGGCCTAACATTTTGAAACGAGAACAACTCAAAACCTCTTGAGCTTTTGGGAAGCAAAAATTTGACTAAGGCATGGAACTCACGCTGAGCTTGTCAAGCTGGGCTTGCCTTTAGCGTGAGCAACTTCGACGACCTCAAAAATCAAGTCAAAGACAATCCAATCTAAGGGTGCAAGCCATCCTCAAGGGTCACTGTTGTCCACTTCAAGTTTTAGCATTTGGGAGTTCATATTTCGGGCCAAATTGCACAAATTTTCCTAGGTCACGCTGAGGACACGTTGAGGTCATGCTGGCAGCATGAGAATAGCGTGAGCAACTACAAAAGCCTTAAAACTGAGTCAAAATGGTCTAACTTCGAAGGTGCAAGTCATCCTCACTATCCATTGATGAATACTTCAAGTCCCAACCTCCAAAATTCTAGACTTCAAATCCAAAAATCACAAAATTTTTTCACTCACCTTGAGCTCACGCTGAGGTCACACTGACAGCATGAGTCCAGCGTGAGTTACCAAAAGTGGTTCAAATCAAGACACACTCAAGCTCAGTTTTCAACATGTAGCTCACTCTCAAGGTCAAACATAGTCAGGAAATTGTTGCATTCAAAGAACATACTTCAAAGATCAAAAATTGGTGTGAAATGTGTCATTTTCATCAGGTCATGCTAAGGTCACGCTGGCAGCGTGAGTACAGCGTGAGTACTGATCATGCTCAGTAAAAAGCACGCCAAACACACGTTGAGGACACGCCAAGACAAAATAAACTCACGCTGGAAGCTTTTATGAATCAAAAATGCCTCAAACAGCCACAAAACCACTCAAATCGACATCCTACAGCAGTCAATCCATGGATCAAGTGAGCCGGAATCAAATGCTCTTGTTGTACACTATCATTTTCATTGTAAATTTTTTCCATTTGTGAGCTTGTCAAGCTCTTAAGCTTCAAATTGTATGTGCTTCTATGGGTGTAAGCTAGCTTGCGTAAGCTAACACACGTTGTAAGATATAGTGCATCCAATCAAGAACATAGCTTGCATACACACATCTAATTCATACATAGTTGTCCATCAAACACGTGTCACATGATCTGTTTTCCTCTCATCTCTTAGTCGTTGATTCCATCCATGAATTCTGTGCCCGAGCCTAGCCAAACCTTATAAATACCCTGTCCATTCACATAAATGAGGTTGGAAATTTTGAAGGTTGACAGCTTAGGGAGCAACAACTAGCAACTTTGGACACTTGGGCGCACGTGACTCCTAGCATCCAAGCACCTATAAACACATCACCGCGAGGCTTAGCACTTGACTTGCCATCCACACACACAACTATGCTTTGACCAAAGCACATCTTTGTTAAGCAATAGAATATAGTTCATTATTGCATTCCATTTACATTGTTTGCTCTATTTATGCTTTTTTTACAATACAGTTCTGTATACGCTCTATTTGCATTTCGTGCATCACTGTTTACATTTCGTATGTCATCAGTTACGATAACCCTAGCGCTAGCGATAGCTTATGCTCATGGAAGTCCTTGGTTGATTTGCGTGCAAACCATCCCAGGCACTCTGCCTTCGTTTCCTTTTCCATCTTGCCCTCATGCAAAGGCAAGGTCGACTAGGTCTGTCTGACAATCTTTTGGCATTTTTTTCCTTTCCAACCTCACGTCGATGATTTCGGTCAGTACAATCCTATCTCTTATTCCTACCATCTTTATCAAAGTCAGAATGAGCACCATGGAGATTACCTTTTCTATGGAGATGCTAAAGCAAGAGGATGGCATGATTTGGGACTTCATGCCACACCTGTGTATTACCTTGTATCCTGTGTCAGCAAGAAAATTAATTGGAAAAATTCTTGGCAACAGCCTTTCTATGAAAACATTTACACCAATAATCCTACCGACATCTAGCATTATTGTCTAAAACATGGATTCTATACTAGAACATTGAATTTAGACACATTGCATGTCAAAATAGTCCAATTCAAAAATAATGGTGGGTATGAAAGAACAATCTATCACACTCCAGTGTTAGACACTCCTTCTCCACATGCTCTGCATTGGGATTCTGATAGTGGATTTGATGGTTCCTTATGATTTTTCACTATGAACAATGTCTTCTACAATAAAATATATCCATAAAAGTTAATTCATCTTGATTACAATTTTTTTGTGAGTCATCATCCACTACGTTAGTGCTAGATGAGTTGTATGTCATTTTGTAAGGTCAATAGGTAGTTCTCCTTCCTATATAACAATCAATATGCTATGCTAAGAGGCATCAAGGTTTAGAGAGATCTCAAGTTGAAGCGCTTGGCTCACTTAAAAGCATTCTTGCATTGAATTTCTCCCTTGTTCTTGTAGATAGGCATTTTCCCCTTCTTCCAAATCTTGTTAAATAAATTTATCAATAAGGTAATAACTATATCTCCCATGAATTTCTATACCTCTATAGAAATACAATTTGATCTTGTCAATTTAGCAATTTTCATCTTCAAGATGGCTCTCTTTATTTTAAAGGCATATATATAGTTGGTCAATTCTAAGTTCAATTTAATTCAAACAACTTCATTTCTAGGAAATTTAATACCTAAAACTAGACCCCTCAATTGATCCAAAATTTTCATCTATAAGCAAAATATTTTCATCATCTAACTTGATGCATCTCATATCGCAATGTTTTTAGACCTTTTGTTATAGGCCTTAACTAGCTTTTAAATCAAGTTCTTATCTTCCTTAGTTTCTAACTTCTCATAAAAGGTATCTAAAGTTCTAAGTTTAGCCTTGCCCATTGGTTTTTTGGTCATGTTCTTTACTATCTTGCATTTTTCAAATTCATTTTGTCTTCTACTTTATTTACACTCCTTATCTTGAATTTTTTATTAACTCTTTACTCCACCACCATGTTTCCTTTTGAATGTTCTTATTTCCTTTTGATACCCCAAGGATATCATTCCCTATCTTTTCAATACAACTTTTTTTTTTTAACTCCAACTCCCATTCACATTTGAGTTCAAATCCCATGATCTTTCTATGAGCAATCTATCCCTAAATTGTAAACATAAAAAATTTAGAATCTTAATAATAAACTGTAATAATAATCCAATCCAAACAAAATTGAATGAAACCTATCCCTAATTAAAAGATAGTTCCATCCTTGAAGCTTTATGATAAAAAAGTAATACATAAAAACAATTATCTTAGGAGTACCTATAACATCAATAGTTTCAAAAGTATGATCCACAAGAGTGAATTTGAATGAAAATTATATTACAACAAAACTACAAGAACTCAATATATATTGAAGAAAATAAATAGTAAACATATAACAAGGCTTACAAAAATAAGAAAACATAACACACTCCGTATAAGCATGAGAATAGAAAAAACTCACCTCAAGGCCTTTGACTTTGGATCAAACACCAAGTTCCCAATAGCCATGGATGAGTTAACATACTATTATAATAATATATAAATAAAAAGAATGCAAGATCCAATATTAATCATTAGGTCATTCATGTCTAACCTTTACAATGACACCTTCCACACCAATGGCACTAACTAAATATGTTCAAATTAACCTTTTATACTTGCCAAGTAGTTGTCATTTGTGCACTGAGTAACAAGTTTGATCTCAAATCTTCCTTAACACCATGGACAATGCACACCCAAGAACTTTAGTCACCCAAGCACTAAAAAATTGAAATTTAATACAAAACTAGATAGCTAATGCTACTTAGCTACATTGACAAAAAAACATTGTTCCATTTTTGGGAAACTATGCCCCTAATATAGTTCAACGCTTATATTGCACCCACCAATTGTTATGATATAAATGCATACTCGTCCATATTGCAAGTTTTGGCTGCTTAGCTACATTACTAAAGGACGTGGTTCCATTTGCAAGAAAATTTACCTCCAATATGGTTCAACCCTTGCATTGAGCTCTCAAAGTACCATGTTTGTCTATACCGCTATCCTTGATGCCTTTTTAAGGTATCTTAGATAAGATCTTGGACTCTTGTGGTGGTGTTGGTGTCTAGAGGTCATTCAGATAGATCAAATTCATCATCATATCTAGAAGAAGATTTTGTGTTTAAAGATCTAGTGGTTTCAGATCATCTAAAACGTCTTCTACCTGATCGTCATGTATTCATATGGCAAAAAACTACATCATCATCTGAATTATCATCATTCCCACTCCCGTCGAAAAAGGGTTTAGCGTCACTAGTATGATAATCCAAGTATTCATCGAATTCAATGTAAATGTCAGCAAGTGTGAAAGGAGTAGACAAGTCAAGAATAAAGTCATAGTATCATTCAGAATTGTAATATTCAATAAAATTGACCTAGCTAGAGTGTTTAGCCTTGGCTGAACATTCATGAGCAAAATGGTTTCCGTAGCAAAGAAAACATTTGACATCCTTTTTTAGTAGTTTATGCAAATGACATTTGAAGATCCCATAAATAATTTTTGAAGGTTTGTTAAGAGAAGATTTTCTTTTCCATCTCTGTTATGGTTTGTTTTTGGGTTTATGTTGTTGAGAACAACTAGATCTTGAAGTAGGTTGGAACTAATTTTGAGAACATAAATCATTACAAAATGATTTTCCTAATTTATGGATTATTTTTTTCATAACAGACTAAGCTTTCATGTCATGACAAAGATCTTTGTTAACAGCATCTATTAGTTGTCTAATAGCACTGAAACTCATGTCACCAATACTATGGCCTAATTATTTTATCTTTGCTTGATATTTTTCATAAAAGGATTGTGGCAAAGATCCTAAGAGATGTTCTTGGCAGATCGATCGTGAGTAAATTTACCACGATAATACTAGTCTTCCATTGTGTCTAAGTACTGAGAGACATTTTGTATTTTATGTAGTGTAGCTTTAAAAAACATATTCCTATATGTGTCTATATAGTCTACTTGATGGCCTAAAAATTTTTTAGTAATGGCATTTATAAATAAAAAGAAGGTCCAATGAGTAACTTCTGTTTTATGTCAAGATCTATTCGGTTCCACCATCTTTTGAGATTACCAACAAAGTTGAAAACACAATTTTGAATGGCATGTTTGGAAGATTTCCAATCAAGAATTACCTGATGATCTATGAATCTATTTATACAATCTAAAACAACTTGTCTTTTGAGTATAAACACTTTATCCATACAAAACTTTGGATCTTTTTCACTGATCATTCTAGAGAAGACCTCAGGGTAGTCTTCAGGTGCTTGAGTATATATTTGTGGGTTTTTTAACAATTCTTCTTCATCTAAGTCAAGCTTAGTTTTTTGATCATCTGAATCTATCACCATAGCTTGTGAGGATCCTTCATTAACGTTGATTTTTTATTTACCCTTGTCAATTGTAGTAACTTTTTCTCTAGGTTTTCGTATTGAAGAATCAACATTTGTTCCATATTCAAGCATGGCTGGTTTAGGAAGTTATATGGTTGATTTTGGAACCCATTGCTTTTGTAAAGTTTTCTTTTTCTTTTTTGTAAGAATAAGTCAAAATGCATTAATTTAAGGAAAAATGTATGTACAGCAATAATAAACCCAGGGCAAAGCCCACACATTGAATAGGACAACAATCCCTACCAACCTCCTGCTCACCCCAAACAAAACAAACCTAGTCATAGGGCCACANCCCCCCCCCCCCCCCCCCCCCCCCCCCCCCCCCTCTCCCAAAAAAAAACCCCAACCAAATGCTGAACCTAATTGCAACCAATCAACTCTAGCACTGCCTAGACACCCCTTGCACCGCCTACCCACAAATTACCATTTTGAGTCCCTTGCCAAATTGGCCCCTACAACCTAGTCCTCAACCCTCAATGTCTCTACATGGGACATCTCCAATGGTGCTATTCTGCCACCATCAGAACCCCCAACACAGCACCCCAGTCGATAGTCCTATCTGTTAATCGACTGTGCCCCCGGTGAGAGCCTCTAAAGCCCCTGTAATTCACAACTCTTTCATCGCTTCTTTTGTGCTTCCACCATCTGCGTGTACTCTGCACTATGTCATTCAAACAAGTCCTCCATGAGCTACAAGTCTCTCACCCATTGGATATTCGCTTTCCTTTGAACCGTCACCTGTATCTCCTCCCGTTGAGACTACCACACTATCCTCTCCTCCCTCCTCACCTCCTCTACTACACATTAACATGCCTCTTCCATCCTCTCTACTGAATGCGTATCCAAAGACTATTATACCCCAATCAAACCCCATGCCTCTTAGTCATTACTCCACCATAAGCTAAGGCCTAGACATAGTCCACCCATGTTACCTCTAATACACCAAGTTGGGCTCTATCCTCAACTGTGTCAAAAGTTCCATCTACCTCAACCTCAACAAAACCAAACTCACCCCCAAGTGTCGTCCAAGTCGCTTCTATTTTTACGAGTCCAAAGAAAAACAAGAGAGGTTAATCCAGATACCATGCTTAATACACCGTAGAAATGAAAAATGCACACCCACAAGTTTGTGAGGGGACTTGGATTGCACAAAGTACCTATCAACAAATACTATCACTTTTTGCCACACCCTTGCCAATGTATCCTTGCAAATGTGTCCACTAGCCGTCCGCAGAACTGCACCTTGAAAGAACTTAGAAACATACATCTAAGTATGGATCGCTAGCATCATCTCGATAACCCTAATTCATCTACCCCTAAATCTACTTTCATCCATAACCCAGTTTTCAAAGAAGTTGTCCATTGGCAGCCCTGCCTCCCCTTCCATGTGATGGAGCATGCCCACCCATCCTATTCTCTTTATCATCTACCATAGCTATGCATCTCCCGCAAACTTCATGATAGCTGGTTCAAAGGTTGGTCCCCACCCCATGCCATGACTCACTTCAGCCCACAAAGAAACTCCAGCATGAGCAATAGAAGAAGGTGTAGGCAACCTTTGCTCCTAGAAGATCAAATGATTCCTACTCTTCCAATTGAACCATAAAATAGCCAATACTTTGGAATCACCATTGATACTAACTAGGGTCCCAATCTTAGTCTCCCTCCAAACTTCCCGCATGAATTCACACTAATAAATAACCTACTCAATCATCTCAGTCACCACAAAGCAAAGGGGGCAAGTAATGTTGATGATGATTCCCCGCACTCTTAAAAGCACCAACACTGGTAATGCTTTATGCAGGATAAGCCAACTGAATGCCTTAATCTTCTTGGGAAATCTCTCCTTCCAGAGCTCATTCCATCCCACCTTTAATGAGTGCAGACTCTTGACCACCTCCAACAAAGGTTTACCCAGCAACACCTTGGCCTCCATTTCCCACACATGCTAGCAAATAGTTTCCATAGGTATGAGCTCATAGCATCAACCTCTCATCTTTGATACTTTTGTTGCAACAATCTCACCCATGATGCCTATCCCCCCTCTTGCACTAAGAATCCATTAACCAAGTGCTACATACCCAACTTGATCTCATTTAGGAAAATCAGCAACCCAATTTCCCCTACCGACCTCGGATGGACTATCAACTACCAACAAACCAAGTGGAGTTTCTTTTCCCCTTTTCTTCCCAACCAAACAAACTACCAAATAATTTGATCAATTTTTTGAACCACTCTGACCAGTGGGACAACCATAGATGCCATGTATCTAGTTGTATCCATTAGCACCATTGAGGCTAGCAACATCTTATCCTTCAAAGATAGACACCTATTACTCCAATGTGTTATCTTCATTCTCAATCTCTCCACCAACCCCAATTACATATGCTTAAGATGCCAATCTTTGATTGGCATTCCCAAATAAGAATCGTGCGGCTGACTAGGCAAGATGCCCAGTACCTGCACAATCCTTGCTTCCACTAGCCCTATGGTATTGGCAAAATGCAATGTGGACTTTTCCTTATTAATTGTGAGACCAAGTTTTAACTCCATCCTTTGCAATGCCCTCTTTAGCACCTCAACCTATGGCACTGTTGCTCGAGAGAACATAATTGTATCATCAACATAATGGGCAATAAGGAAATGAACACCAACAACTGTCAATCATTGGATTCCCTCAACCACACAATAAACCTATAGCAAATCCATAGCCAAAATGAACAACAAAGGTGACAACAAGTCCCCCTATGACAACCCTCTCTCTAACACCTGGAACCCCCATAGCCTTCCATCGACATTGAAAGAGTACCTGCTAGAACTCTGCATTTGAATACAAAGCTTAATGAACTCAATACTGAAACCTTTAAGGAGCATAACCTTTTACAATGTCATCTAGCTCATGGTATCATAGGCTTTGGTAATATCTAACTTAATGCACATGCCTGGGAATCCTAACCTCAACAAGCGCAAAATCTTCTACAACAATAAGACTTAATCTTGCAAGAAATGACCCCTAATAAACCCCACTTGATGTTCTCCTACAAGCTCGTAAAGTGTTACACATACCGACGGGTCTAAAATACACTCATGTAGACGAATTCCTCACTTTTGATAACAGCACAATCCACAAATAGTTGATTTCTCTACAAACTTGTTACTAACTAAGCATCCAATATATTTTCCCCCAAGATATCATCAAATTCCCTATAAAACTCCACAAGCCATCCATCAGGCCCCAATGCCTTATTTGTTTGCATTGTGACCTCAACATTGTGGCCAGATCTGGTTTGGTGAAAGGTTTCATTAGTGCTGGTTATCATTGCCTATTATAACGCGCTGCACTGAAATCGAAATTCTCTCTGTATCTCTCCTACAGCATATATTTCCCCAATATATCTGCAATGCTTCAACCACCTCATGTCTGTCTATCATCACACCAGTGACCACATGATGAAGTTTCTGCTTTATTGTCCCCTTGCCTTTAGCCATTGCAACAAAGAAACAAGTGTTTCAATCCCCGTCTCGTAGCTAGGACACCCAAGCCTATTGCTACCAATAGGCTTCTTCCTCTTTATCCAACTCCTTCAGCAGCTCCTGCTCCTCATCTACAAGGTCAACCCCAATTTCTTGCAACATCTGTATCTTCCATAACCCGACCTTCAATTACTCCCTATAGGCCCTAAATCCATATTTTTCCTTCGAAGTTCTGGCTTTAACTCTTTGCTTTAGCAACTTCAACCTTCTTTTTAGAAAATCCCTAGGCTCATGGGCCTTGGAGTAACTTTACCAAATTTCTTGTACCAACAAACATAACCAAGGTTTTCTCAACCATGTACATTCAAACCCGAAAGGTCTGTGAGCCTAATTTTGTCCAAGACCAAGATGACACAATATGGATCTATGATCAAACCTTGCCGCTCTTGTCCTGAAACCTAAACATCCAATTTTAATAATAACCTTGTACTCACCCACACTCTATCAATTCTACATTAAACCCAACCAGATCCCTGTCTTCTATTGCTCTAGGTGAATCTACAACCTTCAATGTCCAAGTTCGCCAGACTATGGTCCCGAAGAAATTTGGCAAACTTGACACTTCCAGGCGGATCTACATTATCTACCCCCATCTTTCCCCACAGGTACAGACATTGGTTGAAGTCACCAACAAGAATCCATTTGTCTGCATTTGAGACCACCCATGTCACCCACTTCAACTCTTACAGCCTCACTTCCCAACTTTGCACCTCATTGACATTAGTCAGCCAAACACATTCCTGGGTTAGTTGAATAATCTGGTTCCACTTACATGGAATAGTCAATAGATTCCAACCCTTCCACTGCATCAAACACACCTTAGCCACTTGCAGCTTCATCTCCTGCAAGCACACCATGTCACATCCCTCATTTCGAATCATCATTTTCAAGGTATTTCTCTTGTACGAGGTACCTTGTCCCCTGCAATTCCAAGAGAGGATCTTCATGGAGAAACAAACATTCATTTGTGATACACCTCCTTTAGAGTCCTTTACACCCCCAAGTTAATATCCAGTTGCCTCTTTTTCTTCCTTACCACTGACGCATCTAGCTAACCCACCTTACTTCCCATCAAGCACTCCACGTCTACCCCCAACCTTGATTTAGTCATAGGTAAGTTCGCAACCTTTGGTTAAGAAGATCCTCTATGCAATGTGATCCAATCCCCCAAAGGGGTCAACTCCACATTTTTCACCTCCACCATGGATGGCAACATGCCCTGGAGAGTGTAAGGGGACCACGCTACCTCCCCCTCCACCCTAAACACCGCAACCCCACCAACCATGCTTTCCCCCTCCATCAACACTTCCATCATCTCCGCCACAAGATCTCGCACTGGCTGCAAGTCCCAAGCCTTCTTGATCTACTCTTTACTGGAGTCCATGTCCAAAATCACATCACTAACAAAACCCCAATGATTGCCAAACATAGAAGCAAGCATATCCCATCTTGTCCATTGATGCAATGAAGATATCAAATTTGATAAATTCACCAAATAGACTATCCAATGACTTCAAAAATTCCAACGTCCAAAACTCCAGGGGCAGGCCCAGTATTCTAACCCAAATCAATGCCCTATCAAAGAGACTCGCATCCTAATGTGCACCTAACATCCACGGTGTAAGTGCCAAACCCCAGGCTTCGTAAAACCACAGTTCCCCCAACAACATGCATTCTCTATTTACCTCTATCTTGAATGCAAATAATAATTTGTTAGCAAGACTTTGCACCCTCACATATTCCAACCCCTAGACCACCTTAGCCCAGCGCCTAATAAGATCCATTCTAGGGCACACATCCTCTAACACAAACTTGTTAAACAAGCATAGCTTCAACACCTGCAATGCTTCCTTTGGTGGGCATCCCACCTTAATCTGCATCATCTCCTCCTCTTGTGAACAAGCCTTAAAACCTACCTCCCCTCCCACCTGCACAACAGACCCCCCCCCCCCCTTCCCCCCCCCCCCCCCCCAATTGGCTCCTTCGCATCCCCAACCATGCTATCATCAACATTCCCCACAATCTCAACCCATCCTCCGAACTGCCCTCCCCCCTTGTGGCCCCAACCCTAATCCACCACCTGGCAAACCAACATCCACAACCACGACATCCCCACAAGTGCTCCCAGCACCTCCTATTTTCCCGTTCATGCTAATAGATCCATGATGAACTCAACTGTTTTTGTAAAGTTTTTACTTTTTTTTTTTTTGCTATTGCTTGATAATTCATATAATTATGTTCTATTATTATATTTATCTAATCATTTGTCCAATTTTGTAATTTTATAGTGTTCATAAGAGGATCTATGGATAATTTTTGAAATAGTTGATGCGCTATTTTTTTTCAATTGAGATGGTACCTCAACATTCTTAACTTCTAATGATTTAGCACAATTTGGATTGGTTTGAGTATTCATGCTAATTTTTAATAATGCATCACATCTGCATAGTGATATTGGTGATCATATCTAACTGCAGATGTATGTGGACAAGGTATTGAAGTGTCAAAAGCAATTTCTATTTTTGACTAAGTTAGCTTCTTGTTTTATGACAATGTGTTTTCCTTTGGGATCTAATTCCTCATTTTTTTGGGTTGGTCTTTTAGAACTTCCTGATTTGGAAGATGTTCCTAGTATCTTACTAACTTTCATTGTAATCCCTAATTGCTTGAAGATCCTTTTCATTATTATTTCAAGATATTTAGATTCAAGAATGTTAATGGACTAGGATTTAGGGATCTGAAAAGATATTCTAGTAGGGATAAGATTAGCAGGATTTTTGACAAGAGGTAAAATCTTATTTTGGTTGGTTTCATCATCTTCTAGGGGGCAGAAAAGATCATTTTCTAAAAACTTTAGTGCCTTTAGACGAACTCTATAACATCTTTTACCAAGATTTATTCTAGATCTTTTTGGGAGGATGTGATCATAAAATTCATCTAGAGTATTATTTAATTATGGATATAGAGTATGGATGTGTAAATCTTCAGTGTAGATCAAGGTTTAATATTCTATATTTGATGTACCAACTAACACAGCTTGTTTTCCAAAGGACAAAAGAGTTTTTATACTAATGCTTTGAAATAACTTAAAAACTAATCTAGTGCCTGTAATGGTGTAAACACTACCTTGCTTCATATCTAAAGGAATACATGCAATAATTATTAAATTATTAAACAAGTTGCAATCTCTTAAGGAGAGAGTAAAGTTAGGTAAGGTTACAACTAAGGCATCTAATTCAGGTCTTCCTTTAGCTTGGGTGATAATGACATCCTAGAAATTTTTAAATCGTCTATCAACCAAAGCAATCTAGTAAGGTTTCTTGAGCCTATAGTTAAAATGAGGATGGATGTGAATGTCAAGTTCAGCAATATGAATATGAAAGAGAGAGCAGGAAGTCTATGAATAGATCCACTAATCTCTAACTCACATTCAAAAAAATGCATAGAAGAAAGAGATTCAATAAATGTCAATTTCCACATTGGATAAATCTCACATTGTCTAAGTACATAAGGTAACATTGAAGAAGAAGTACTACAATATTCAAATAAATGGTGAGTATAAGGGTTAAAAAAACCTGAGAGAGGATGATTATCTTGTGCCATGTTGTTGATTCGATAAGACGATATATCGGAACTCACTGCGCGTCTTGCTCTTGCTTGTCCATCAACCTTCACTACACGCCTTACACCTTGCTAGACCCCCATGCTGTACACGAAACACACAAACTTGGCTATGATACCACTTTCTTCCAAGATCCATCTTTGCCTTGTCTATACTATTTTTATGATAATCTCTATGACAAAAAAAATTCTGATGCTAATAGTAAGCATAAAAGTAATCACATCGCAAAGAAAAATTTGAAAAAGAACTTCATTATTCATATTATCCACACTAAAACTCAAAAAAATCAAAGATACAAGTAGCGAAAAAACTAAAGGATGCTTGGATGTAAAATGCTTAGACTAGCTTCTTTGTAACCAATGCCTCTTCACCTTAGGACTTCACACTTATATAGGAAAAGGAACAACTTCTTGACTCTTCCTATTGGAATCCAACTCAGATCCCCTTATCTAGTGAATGCCAACATAGAAGGTACTCATAAACTATACAAACTAACTTTTACTGTAGACTAACTTTTTATTGTACAATCACATGCAAAAGAAATTAAATGGCCGACACAATTATACATTGCCTAAAAAATCATATCCTCCATAAGAATCCACTTCATCATCAATAGCTAGCTCCCAAATATTTTGTCTGGAGGTTTGTGCATAAGGATCTCCAAGGATATGATGGATAATCTCATATCTTCTATTGTTGTACATCTCTACTATTCTAGAATTAAGAATCTTTAGGTTCGTAGTCTTTATAGTTATGTGAAACTGTCAACAATATTCTTGGATATCACTGACATTAGAAGTATAAATATCCTAGTAAAAGATATTTTTCCAAAGATCAAACCAACCAATTCTTTTACTAATGCATGAAACCAAGAGATAAGAGGAAGTTTCTCCAAAGTATTCACATGTCATCCTCGAACTTGAAGATTACCATAATAGATATAATTCCCATGATATTTATTCCAATGATTGAAAGGTGTCGAGGATAAGAGGTAGAATAATATCTAGGCACATGTCCAAACATATGCCACCATTTCTAAAAGACACCATTTGAGGGATGTCATTGATTCATCTCAATTTGAAAAACATGGAATGGGCTAAGTTGATAATAGAGTCAATTAAGGACATGACTGGTAGAGAAATAGAAATTTCTATAACTAGCAGAATCCCTGAAACCAAGATTATAGAGTTGTATGTAAGACATAGTAAGGATAGCAAGGGATCCATTGATTTGAGGGACAAATGCACAACGATGAACTTTTGAGGTGAGATAGTCAATGAAGTTATCAAAACTGAACTTGTAGGCCAGTCTAGTTGATTCTTATTCGAGAGTCAACATGTAGCTTTCAAATGCTCTGCAATTTTTTATTAAATTGGAAGACCTAAAAATCCAACCTTCAGTAGCTAATATTTCTATACATATGAAGAACAAAGCTAAATAATTAGTAGTTAGAGAGTTGATACTCTCTGGTTAAAAAATCAGCTAAATTATTTTTCTTAATATTAATATATTCAGTATCAAAATCAAAGTTTGCTAAATATAAAGCCCATCTAATAAGTCTAGTATAATCTACTTTATTTGAGGATTTTAAACCTAAATATTTATCAAAGTGTTTCAAATCACTTCTAACTATAAAATGGATATTTTGCAGGAATAATCAGAATTTTTCAATCTTTTTAATAATGGTCAATAGTTCATTATGGGTGCTATGGTAATTTTGTTGTGTGTTATGAAACTTCCCTGAAGCATATCAACATATCTTGATACATAATTGATACAACCCAAAAATTGTTGTAGTTGGATTTTATCTTTGATTTCATTAAGGAATTTTTTTAAGAGATTCTAATATATGATCTTGCAGTGCTAAAATTCCTTGAGTGATTTGTAATCATAAAAATTCAATAGAATCTTTTGCAACTTGCATTTTTGTAAAGGATAATACTAACCCATTTTCATCTATGATTTAGCTAAAAAAATTTTAATGCTCTAAATGTTGCTTAGGGTATTTACTCATTATTAATATCTCATCTATGTATACCATAATAAAAAAAATTCCAAAAATATGATCCATGCATCTTTAGAATATGGAGGGTGCAATTTTTATTCCAAAAAGAATGACAATCCATTCATATAAACCTCTTAGTTCTATAAAAGCAATTTTCCATCTATCAACGGGGTCTACCAGTATTTTCCAAAGCCCAAATTTTAGGTCAAACTTTGAATATATATTAGTATGCATAAGTCTTTGCAATAAATCATCATTATTGGGAATATGATGTTGAAATGGTTTTATAAAAACATTGAGAGGTTTGTAGTTTACAATTAGTCTTTTTTTCCCTTTGACGTGTTCTGCATGCTTATTAACGTAAAAGGCTACACATGTAAACATGTTGATACTTGGTTGTATTAATTTCTTATCCAGCAATATTTGTATTTCTTGGTCACATTCTATTTTTAAGGACAAAGACATTCCTATATGATGTGCTTTTGTTTTTATTTTTATATTATCACTAAAGTATATTTTGCATTAGTGCTCCTTCTTATATTTGAAAAAAGTGGAATTATCACTGACTAAGCTTAAGAGTTTTTCTTTTATTTTGCTAAACTCATTCTCTAATTTTTTGACATTATTTATAACCCATTGTGTCTTAGTGGGTTTTTTGTGTTCCCAAGCTTAGAACCAACTTCTATAAGAATTTTGTCTAAAGAATCTTTCTCCCACTTATAGTACATAAGATCTTCTTATTGTATAAGGTTCAAGGCTTTGGAGATTATCAATACCAATGAGAAGCTCATAGGATCTTATTTTGCAATGGTAGATTTCTATATGAATCATCTTTCCTTGAGAAGTTATAATAAAAATAGTGCCTTTATATTGCATTCCTACTTTTTGGGTGTTAAATGTGACATAAGTTTTTTTTCTATTCCCAAAAATAAAAAGGTATAACATTCCATCTAGCTAAGGATACTTCAACATCACTATTTATGAGAGCATCAATGAGATATGATTTATAAACTTAAAATTTTATAAAGAAAGTACAAATAAGTAAGTTGGTTATCCTATTATTATTATTAACTAGATTGATAGGCATGGTCTATGTTTCTTTCTAGTATTTTTGTCTCTAGAAACTTTCTATTTTTCTAGTTCAAAGAGTTCCTGAGTTGCCCATTGTATATACTTCCTCAATTGAGATATTCTCTGAGTGTGCATGAGAGACTCATCTTAAAAAAAATCCTTTTTAGAGTTTGTGTTTCACTATCAAATGTATCCCCTATTTCATTAGGTTTAGTGTCAGATTTTGACTCACTTGGGGATTCTTGTTGTGTTTCTAGATAATTAAACCAACATTCTTTGATGAAGAATCGTTGTTCATTCAATTCTTGTTTCTTTTATGTAATTTTTTGCTGAAAAGACAATTTTATTTATGTCATCTATCGAGACTTGCACTAGTTGGCTTTTAATCTTTTCTAATTGTTGTTTTATTAGTTGATATGTTGGATAAGCTTATACTAGATCTATGGTGCTAATGTCTTGCAATCTTTCGAATAGATCAGATTTATCATGATATCTAGAGGAAGATTTTGTGTTTAAAGATCTAATGGTTTCATATCGTCTAAAAGGCTTTTTGCCTAATCATTATGTATTCATATGGCAAAAAAATATGTCATCATTTGAATTATCATCATTTTCATTCCATTGAAAGAGGGTTCAGTGACATTGATATAATAATCTGAGCATTCGTTGGATTCAATGTAAATGTCACCAGATGTGAAAAGAGTAAACAAGTCAAGAGTAAAGTCGTAATATTGTTCAAAAAGATTGTAATGTTCAATAAAATTGACTTGTCTTGAGTGTTTAGTCTTAGTTGGACATTCACAAGCAAAATGGTTTCCCTAGCAAAGGAAACATTTGACATCTTTTTTTGGTAGTTTATGTGAATGACATTTGAACATCCCACAAAAAAATTTAAAAAATTTGTTAAAAAAAGATTTTCATTTCCATCTTTGTTGCATCTTTGTTGTGGTTTTCTTTTGCATTTATGTCATTGAAAACAACAACTAAATCTTTAAGCAAGCTAAAACTGATTTTCAGAACATAAATCATTACAAAAAGATTTTCCTAATTTATGACTTATTTGTTTCATTAGAGACTAGGCTTTCATGCCATGACAAAGGTCTCTGTTAATAACATTTATTAGTTATCTAATAGCATTGAAACTCATGTCATCACTGCTACGGCTGAATTGTTTTATCTCTACTTGATATTTGTCAGAAAAAATCATAAGAGATGTTCTTTGGCAGACCGATCATGAGTAAGTTTACCACGATAATACCAATCTTCCATTGTCTAAGTACTCAAAGACATTTTGTATTTTATATAGTCTAACTTTAAAAAACATATCCCTATATATGTCTATATAGTTTACTTTATGACCTAAAAGTTTTTTAGTAATGGCATTTATAAACAAAATAGAAGGTCTAGTGAGTAACTTCTTTTTTATGTCAAGATCTATTTGGTTCCACCATCTTCTGAGACTACCAACAAAGTTGAAAACACAATTTTGAATGGCATGTTTGAAAGATTTCTGGTTAAGAATTACCTGATGATCTATGAATCCATTTATATGATTTAAAACAACTTATCTTTTGAGTATAGGCACTTTATCCATACAAAACTTTAGATCTTTTTTGCTAATCATTCTGAAGGAGACCTAAAGATAGTCTTCAAGTGCTTTAGTATATATTTGTGAGTTTTTTTAACAATTCTTCTTCATCTGAGTTAAGCTTAGTTTTTTTATCATCTGAATCTATTACCATAGCTTGTGGGGATCTTTCATTAGCATTGATTTTTTATTTACCCTTGTCCATTGTGATTACTTTTCCTCTAGATTTTCGTATTGGAGAATCAACATTTGTTCCGTATTTAGGGATGGCTAGTTCAAGAAATTGTATAGTTGATTTTAAGATCCATTGTTTTTATAAAGTTTTTACTTTTTCTTTTATTTTTTCTATTACTTAATAATTTCTATAATTTTATCTTATTATTATACTTATTTGATCATTTGCCCAATTTTGTAATTTTATAGTATCTATAGGAGAATTTATGGATAATTTTTGAAATAGTTGATGTGTTATTTCTTTTTTCAATTGACATGGTATCTCAGTATTATTGACTTCTAATGATTCAACATGGTTTGAATTAGTTTGAGTATTCATGCTAATTTTTAATAGTGCATCACATTCTACACAGTGAGATTCACAATCACATCTAACTGACACCTATCGAAGCTCTTTCTTCTATGCATTTTTATGAATGCAAGTTAAAGATTAGTGGATCTAGTCTCAGATCTGTCGCTCTCTCTTTCTTTTCTGCAGAGCTAGTTAGAAAATGGATTGTTGCTGATTATAATTACATTCATATCGCTAAACTTGACGTTTACATCCATCTTCACTTCAACTATAAGCTTAAGAACCCTTACTAGATTGCTTTGGTTGATAGATGATTTAAAAATTTCTAAGATGCTATTATCACCCAAGCCAAATGAAGACTTGAATCAAATGCCTTAGTTGTAACCTTATCTAAATTTACTCTCTCCTTAAGAGATGACAACTTGTTTAATAGCTTAATGATTATTACATATATTCCTTTAGATATGAAGCAATATAATGTCTACGCCACTATAAACACTAAATTAGTTTTTAAGTTATTTCAAAGTGTTAGTATAAAAACTCTATTATCCTTTGGAGAACAAGGTATGTCAGTTGGTACATAAAATATAGAATATGGAGCCCTAATCAACATTGAAGATCTACCTATCCATACTCTATATGCACAATTAGACGACACTCTAGATGAATTTTATGACCACATCCTCCCAAAAAGGTTTGGAGCAAATCTTGGTAAAAGATGTTACAGAGTTGGCCTAAAAACACCAAAGTTTTCAAAAGATGATCCTTTCTACCTCTTAGCGGAAGACAAAACTAGCCAAAGGAGGATCCTACCTCTTGTCAAAAATCCTACTAGTCTTATACTTGCTAGAAGATCTTTTCAGATCCCTAAATCCTAGCCTAGTAACACTCCTGAATCTAAAGATCTTGAAACAACAATGAAAAGGAACTTCAAGCAATTAGGAATTACAATAGAAGTTAGCAAGGTACTAGAAACATCTTCTAAATCAAAAAGTCCTAAAAAATCAACCCAACAGAAAAAAAATTAGATCCTAAAGGAAAACACACTATTATAGGGCAAGAAGTTGACTTAGAGTCAAAAACAAAAATCTCTCCTAACACCTTGGTACCTTGTTCACATACATATGATTACCAATATCACTATGCAAAATGTGATGCACTATTAAAGATTAGCATAAATACTCAAACTAGCCTAAAGCATGCTAAATCATTAGAAGTCAATAGTGCTCAAGTACTATTTCAACCGAAAAAAGAAATAGCACATTAACTATTTCAAAAATTATCCATAGATCCCCTTACAAATACTATAAAATTAAAAAATTGAACAAATGATTAGATAAGTATAATAATAAGACAAAATTATAGAAATTATAGCAAAAACAAAAAAAAAAGTAAAAACTTTACAAAAACAATGGATACCAAAATCAACCGTATAACTTCCTAAGACAACCATCCTTGAATACAGAACAAATGTTGATTCTCCAATACAAAAACCTAAAGAAAAAACTACTACATTGAAAAAAGGTAAATCAAAAATCAACGCTAATGAAGGATCCTCACAAGCAATGGTAATAAATTCAAATGATCAAAAAACTAAACTCAACTTAGACGAAGAAGAATTGTTAAAAATCCCACAAATATATACTCAAGCATATGAAGATTACCCTCAAGTCCCCTTTAGAATGATTAATGAAAAAGATCCAAAGTTTTATATGGATAAATTATTTATACCTGAAAGATAAGTAGTTTTAGATTGCATAAATGAGTTCATAAACCATCATGTAATTCTTAATTAGAAATCTTCCCAGCCATTCAAAACTGTGTTTTCAACTTTGTTAGTAATCTTAAAAGATGGTGGAACCAAATAGATCTTGACATAAAAAAGAAGTTACTCACTGAACCTTCTATTTTATTTATAAATGTCATTACTAAAAAAATTTTAAGTCATAAAGTAGAGTATATAGACACATAAAGAGATATGTTCTTTAAAGATAGGTTACATAAAATTCAAAATGTCTCTAAGTACTTAGACACAATAGAAGATTGGTACTATTGTGGTAAGCTTACTCATGATCGATCTGCCAAAGAACATCTCTTAGGATCTTTACCATAACCCTTTTGTAATAAGTATCAATTAGGTCATATTATTAACGACATGAGTTTCAGTGTTATTAGACAACTAATAGATGCTATTAATAACAATCTCTTTCATGACATGAAAACCCAGTCTCTTATGAAACAAATGAGTCATAAATTAGAAAAATATTTCTGTGATGATTTATGTCCTGAACATTAATTTCAACTTGCTCCAAAATCTAAATGTTGTTCTAAATGATATAAACACAGGAACAGACCACAAAGAAAATGAAAACGAAAATATTCTCCTAACAAATCATATAAAGTTTTTCATGGAATGTTCAAATGTTGTTCACATAAACTACCCCAAAAAAGATGTCACATGTTTCCTTTGTCAAGAAACCATTTTGTTTGTGAATGTTCAACCAAGGTTAAACACTTCAAATAGGTCAATTTTATTGAACATTACAATCTTTCATAACAATATTATGACTTTACTCTTGATCCGTCTACTCCTTTCACCCTTAGTGACATTTACATTGAATCTGACACATACTCAAATTATCATATCAGTGACACTGATCCCTCCATAGCCTCTTGACATGGGAGGGAATAATGATGATTATGATTCAGAAGACGATGCATTTTTCTACCATATGAATACACAATGATCAAGCAAACAACCTTTAAGACGATCTACAACCACTAGATCTCCAAACATAGAATCCTCCTATGAAGATGAGTTTGTCCTATCCAAAAGATCGCTAAATGTCAGCACCATAGATATGGTATAAGCTAATACAACCTATCAAATAATAAAACAATAATTAGAAAAGCTAAAAAAACAACTAGCACAAGTCTTGATAGATGACACGAATAAAATTATGTCACTCAAACAAAATATTACAGAAAAGAAACAAAAATTGGATAAACAATGATTCTTTAACAAAGAACATTGATTTAAATATCCGAAAACACAACAAGAATCCCCAAGTGATTCAAAATCTGCCACTGAACCTAATGTAATAGGGGATACATCTAATAGTGAAACATAGATTCTAGTAAAGATTCTTCCTTTAGATGAGTCTCTCATGCACACTCAAAAAATATCTCAATAGAGGAAGTATATACAATGGGCAACTCAAGAACTCTTTGAACTAGAAAAAAATTTTAAAGAAAGTTTCTAAAAACAAAAATACCAGGAAGAAACACAAGCCATGCCTATTAATTTAATTATTAATAATAATAGGATAACTAACTTACCTATTTGTACTTTCTTCATAAAATTTAAAGGTTATAAATCATATTCCATTGATGCTCTCATAGATAGTGGTGTTGAAGTATCTCTTACTAGATGAAATATTATACTTTCTTATTTTTGGAAAAAAAAAAAAAAACTTGTTACATTTAACACCCAAAAAGTAGGAATAGAATACAAAGCCACTATTTTTATTAGAACTTTTTAAGTAAAGATGCTTCATATAGAAGTTTTCCATTGCAAAATAAGATCTTATGATCTTCTCATGGTACCAACAATCTTCAAAGCATTGAACCTTATAAATAGGAAGATCTTATATACTATTAGCAGAAGAAAGATTATTTATGCAAAACACTTGTAAAAGTCAATTCCAAGCCTGGGAATATAAAAAACCTACTAAGACACAATGGATTGTAAATAATGTCAAAAAATTAAAAAACATATTTAGCAAAATAAAAAGAAAAACTCTTAAGCTTAGCCAGTGAAGATCCCACTCTTTTCAAATATAAAAAAGAGCACTAGAGCAAAATAGGATTTAAGGATAATATAAAAATAAAGGCAAAAGCACACCATATAGGAATGCCTCCATCCCTAAAAATAGAATGTGACCAAGAAATACAAACATTATTAAATAAAAAATTAATCCAACCAAGTACTAGCATGTTTGCATGTGCAACCTTTTTACATCAATAAACGTGTAAAACAAGTCAAAGGGAAGAAAAGACTAATCATAAATTATAAACCTTTAAATGACCTTATAAAACCAATCCAACATCCTATTCCCAATAAAAACGATTTATTCCAAAGACTCCTTCATACTAATGTATATTCGAAGTTCGATCTAAAATTTGGCTTTTGGCAAATACAGGTAGACCACCCTAATAGATGGAAAACTACCTAATACCATGAGGTTTGTATGAATGGATTGTCCTTCCTTTTGAAATAAAAACTGCATTCTCCATATTCCAAAGATGCATGGATCAGATCTTTGGAAAATTTCCTTTTATTATGATATATATAGATAATATATCAATAATAAGTGAAGACCCTAAGCAACATTTAGAGCATTTAGAAATTTTTAGAAAAAACCATAGATGAAAATGGGTTAGTACTATCCCCTACAAAAATGCAAGTTGTAAATGATTCTATTAAATTTTTAGGATTACAAATTACTCAAGCAACTATAGCACTACAAGATCATATATTAGAATCTATTTAAACATTCCCTAATGAAATCAAAGATAAAACCCAACTACAGTGATTTTTGGGTTGTATTAATTATGTATTAGGATTTTATAAACATCTAGCCAAAGATAGGAAGCTCCTAAATGAAAAACGTGGACCAAATCCTCCTATTTGGTCTAAATGACTTACAAATACAATAATCTATATCAAACAAAAATGCAATAACCTACCTAAACTCTAGCTTCCTACAGATGGAAAATTAATCCTAGAAACATATGCTACTTACGAGATGCTACTTACGAGTTTTGGGGTGCTACCCTCAAAGAAAAAAAAGATAAAGTTATCAAGATATGTCAATATGCTTTGGGAAAGTTTAATAAAACATAACAAAACTACTATAGCACTCATACAAAACAATTGGCCATCATTTAGGGGATTGAAAAATTCCAATTATTCCTACAAAATGCTTGTTTCATAGTCAAAAGTGATTTGAAACACTTTGATAAATATTTAAGTTTAGAATCCTTAAATAAAGCAAATCATACTAGACTTATTAAATTGGCATTATATTTAGCAAATTTTGATTTTAATACCAAATATCTTAATCGTAAGAAAAATAGTTTAGCTGATTTTCTAACCAGAGAGTACCAGCTCTCTAACTACTAACCATTTAGCTTTGTTTGTTCATCATACGTACAGAAATATTAGCTAATGATGGTTAGATTCTTAGGTCTTCCAAATTAATAGGAAACTACAAAGCATTTGAAAACTACATGCTGACTCTTGAACAAGAATCAACTAGACTAGCCTACAAGTTCAGTTTTGATAACTTCATCAACTATTTCATTAAAGATGCTCCATATTCAAAAGTCCATCATAGTGCATATGTTCCTCAAATCAACGGATTTTCTACAATCCCTACTACCTCTTATATACAACTTTGTAACCTTGGTTTCAAGGATTCTACCAATTATAGAAATTCTTGTTTCTTTGCCAATCATGTTCTCAATTAGTCCTATTATCAACCTAGCCCATTCCATGTCTTTTCAAATTGAAATTAACCAATGACATCCCTCAAATGATCTCTTTTGGACATGGTGGCATAAGTTTGGACATGCACTTAGATATTACCCTACCTCTTATCCTTGACAACTCTTCAATCACCAAAATGAATATCATGGGAATTACATCTATTATGGTAATCTTCAAGCTCGAGGATGGCATGTTGAACACATGGGAGAAATTTCCTCCTATCTCTTGGTTTCATGCATCAATAAAAGAATTGACTGGTCTAATCCTTAGGGAAATGCCTTTTATTAGGATATCTATATTTTTAATGTTAGTGATATCCAAGAATATTGTCGACAGCTCCGCATACCTCCAAAGACTATAGACTTAAAGATGCTTGATTCTAGAATTGTAGAGATGTACAATAATAGAGGATATGAAATCATGCATCATATCATAGGAGATCCTTATGCATAAACCCCCAGACAATATTTGGGAGCCAGCTATTGATGATGAAGTGGATTCTGATGGAGGAGATGATTCTTCAAGCAATGTATAATTGTGTCAGCCATTTTGATTATTTTTGCATGTGATTGTATAGTAAAAAGTTGGTCTACAGTAAAAGTTAGTCTATGAGTGCCTTCTATGCTAGCATTCACTAGATAATGGGATCTAAGTTGGATTCCACTAGGAAGAGTCAAGAAGCTATCCCTTCTCCTATATAAGTGTGTTTTCCTAAGGCTAAGAGGCATCGTTTGCAAAGAAGCTACTCTAAGCATTCTACATCCAAGCATCCCTTAGTCTCTTCGCTACTTGTATCTCTAATCCTTTGAGTTTTGATGTGAATAATATGAGCAATGAAGTTCTTTTTCAAATTTCTCTCTACGTTGTGATTACTTGCTATTAGCATAAGAATCTGTTTTGCTACAAAGATTATCGTAAAAATGACATAAACAAGGCAAAGATGAATTTGGGAAGAAAGTTATCCTCAATGCCTTTCCAAAGTATCTTGGATGAGATGTATAGATTTCTCTTGTAAGATATATGAATATAGGCATCAAGCATAATCACCTAAGAACTTTAAAAATTATACCCCAAGTTTGAAAATAAATCATAAGAAACTCCAATGTGTAGACCAATTCAAAAGACGACTATGGGAGCAGGAACAACAGGAACGGGGATGGAAGCAGAAGTGACAGGAGCGAGGGTCGAGGAGGGTGTTGACGTGACTGGGCATAGGCCCAGTTCACTTGGGGGAAGCTCTAGGGGTCAGACAATTGGCAAAGGAAATAAAATTGGAGGAGGGATGGATGGAGAAGGGGCCAAGCATGGAGCGCAGGTTAGGGTTTTCGCGAAGGACAAATGAAGTGAGGACTGTGAGACCTAATCCAAGGAGGGGACCATCATGCAACTCAAGGTGGGCCACTCACCCGAGGAAATCCTGCAATTGTTGGAACAAAGTCTGCTTGGAAAATTTATTTTCGAGGGGGCATGCCCCAGGATGGATTTAATCTGCAGATGGGTCAAGCTGGTCTGGGGGCTGGAGAACGTCCGTGTAAGGAGTTTGGGGGATGACTGATTACTCTTTAGCTTCCAAACGAACAAGGATCAAGAGTGGGTTCTCTTGGGTGGCCCATGGTTCTATGGGGCCCAAGGGCTTGCTTTGGCCCCATGGAGGCCAAGGGAACATCATGACATGGGCCTATTCGACCATGCGCTATTGTGGATACAGCTTTTTGACTTACCACTAGAGTATTGGACGTCGAGATTCTTAAAGTTCCAAGCAAGCCTTTTCGGAGGGTTTATCAAATTTGATGCATTTACAGTGTCAATGGATAGAATGGGGTATGCCCACTTCTATGTTTGGAGATTGTTGAAATCCAAGGATAGGGTAAATGAGGTCATTTTGGACATAGACACAAGTGAAGAAAAGATCAGGGTCAAATTCAAAAACCTACCAAAGGCTCACGAGGAAGTATCGTTGTTTGCAAGATGCATGGGAAAGGACACCCAACTGCAAAATGCTAGGTTAGGCCGCCAAAATCAAATTTGGGATAGAGCCTGGTGGGCCAAAAAGGTCAAACATTGAAACTAAGATCCCTAACAAGCAATGGCGAGAGACCCCACAACACACATCTCGCTAATGTGGAATAGGATACAAAAGGGGGGAATATGTTGCCTTGCATTGAAGAGGGAATGGAGGAGCGCTCACCGACAAAGGCTCTAAAAGCTGAAATGCCACATCAAGATGGGCATGGGGGACACAAGGAACTTGCGAGGTCTTCCTGTACCTTGCTGGTTAGGAGGTTGACTTCATCAGAGAAGCCTAGACTAGAGTTGCCCCTGCTGGGGGGATGGATCACTCGGCTGAGGGTCACCTCAACTGAAAATGAAAGATATACTAATAACAAAGGATGCAGTTGCACAGGGTGTCATAGTCACCCTACCAAGAAGCAAAGTAGGGCACCTAGATACATTGGCAGCACGAAAGAAGTCCACGTAGTTGGACATTTATTTAGGAGTGCAACGAACACTCCAAGAGGTGTATCATAGACATGTATTTGTATTCCCATGAAAGTGCTTTCTTGGAATTGTCGAAGACAGGGTACCCCAAAAAAAATCGTTAGGGAAGAAGGATGTGATGTGGTCTACCTACAAGAGACAAAGTTGTAGGCATCAAAGCAGAAGCTACTACAATGGGAAGGTTTGCACATACAAATGGTGCCAAGCAGAGGTCAAACAAGAGGACAACAATCCTCACTAAGACCCTGATATGCCTAGTGGATGCCTCCAACTGGAGTCAGACAATGCATGTGCCACAAGCAGACCTCTAGCTTACCAATGCCTATGGGGCATAGATCTGGGAGGCCCGTGTCCAAGAATTCAAGCATGTCACTAGCTTAATTCCCAACATCACTAGGTGGATGTTGATTGGTGATTTTAACCAAAGGTTGTACTGCTAGGAAAAATCTAGGGGAGATTGCACAGATCCTACGAGAGCCAAGGATTGTGTTGTTTTCATTTATGACTATCGTTTAGTGGACCTGGAAATTACGGGTTGCAAATATGTGGAATAACAAGCGAAGAGGGCCAGATTAGGTGTAGTCAAGGATTAACCGGGTATGGATTAATTCGTGCCTCAAAGTGGAATTTGACATTCAAGCGGAAGGCAAGGAACATCAGGCTTCAAACCATTGGTCCATACTCTGCCAAGTCGAATTTACTGTAGACAAGACCCCTCAACCCTTTAGATTCGAAAGAACCTGGCTACACAAACTGTGGCTGAAATCGTTGATGCACAATGTTTGGCAGGCCTACACAAGGGAATAGGAACTCAAAGAGTTTCTGAAAGATGAACTACGATCTCTCAAACAATACATCAAGACCAAAGAAACAAACAAAAAGTATAGTTTCAGGGGATATAAGAAGCAAGTACAGGAGCAATTATGGGAAATCCAACAACTTCAGAAGACGAGGGTAGACCTAGGAAACGAAGAGTGGGAGCTACTCTAGGAACTCCAGGAACTTGATAGGGAGGAAGAATGTTATTAGCAGCAGCAGTCATGGGTGACATTGCTACAGGAAGGGACAAATACACAAGATTTTTCTTTGCAACCGCAAAAGCAAATTGGGCATCTAAGAGCAAACTACAAAACTTATTGGAGGGCATGGGTAGAGGGCCACAGAGCAGTAGGCAGGGACTGGAAGAATTATAGGCATTTTGGGGGAAGGTTTGATGGTGGTGGAACACCGAGCATATCTCAGTCCCAATACTACAGGTCCTAACAAGGGCTGACAACCTAAACTTGTTGAGGCCCTTCTCACGAGAGGAACTAAGAAGGGCTATGAGGTCCATGCAACCTAACAAGGCTCCTGGACAGGATGGGTGGCCCATTAAATTTTTCAAGGAGTTAAAAGATATTATGGGAGCCAATATGTTGGACACTTTCAATAGCATGCTTAGCTGGCAATAGATGTGGAGAAAGATTAATTGCTCACAGGTGGTGCTACTGCCCAAAGTGCATCATCCGACATCGCCAAGGCATTTCAAGCCCATCAGAGTGTGCAACACTCTTCTACACATATTTTCACAAGTGCTGGTTGGGCATGTTATGCCCTTAATGACAAAATGAGTAGGGGAACATCAAGTTGGATTTTTCAAGGCCCACTTCCTACAAGATCAGGTCCTATTGTTATAGGAGATCTTACACTCACTTAAGGCAGCCAAATTCCTGAGAATGTGCATTAAGTTAGATATCACCAAGGCATACGATTCGGTAAGTTGGGTAACATTGCAGGCTATCATGCTAGCAAAGGGGTTTGATGCCAAGTTTGTAAACCTATGCATTCAAATGCAATGAGACAGTTGTTACTCATTTGACATCAATGGGCAACTATGGGGGTTTCAGGAACTAGGGAGAGGATTACGACAAAGTGACCCTTTGTTACCGCTCTTGTTTCTTATGGTAATGGATCTACTCAAGACCTACTACCTCACTGATGGGGTTCAAGGGCTAAACATACACAAGGTGCACTATCTAGCTACACACTACACTGACAACATGATGATTTCCACTAGGGCAAAGATGCCACAGGCAGAGGTCCTAATATGTGTTCTATGCAATTTAGGGGTAGACATTAGCTACCGCTTTGGGGGTTAAGGCAAACAAGGAGGTTATTGAGCTGGTGGTCCGAACGCAGATGACTGCGGAGGAATTTTTCCTGGGACAATACCCAGGACCATCAACGGCCACATCAGGAAATTGATGCTACAAGGCATATGGAGGAAAGCAATGATTTTGGTAGAAAGATATTCTGTCTAGTCCAAATACCCCCACAAACTAGTGGATGTTCATTTTGCGTTCTTGAAACATATACAGCACAATACCCCCATCAACCTGCCCCAATTCTTCTAGGATTCACTACGTCAGAGGTGGCCTAGGTAGCATTTGAGGGTTATTCTGGCGCTTTGGCAAGCAGGTGCGTCGATTACATCACTAGCAACGACACTGGTGTACCAACAAAGGCAGGGAAGAGAGCAAGGATCCAGGATGCTGCTATAGGACAGTTGTGGTGTTGTTGCATGCCAAGAGGGAGGACAAGATTGGGCAACAAATGGGGAGGAGGAGCCCAAGCAGCCCACAAGTGGCCAACGTCTCTTGGAGAAGGCCTACTTGGCAACTGAGTAGGCACAACTAGAAGAACAAGTAGAGTGGCAAGCCCACTAGGAGAACCTATGGAAAGAGGCACAACAAGAGGCAACTTACATGTGGATCACAGACCTACAATGGATAGAAGACTTGATCACCGAACGCTAGGCGGGGTTGGCGCAACGTATAGAAAAAAACAAACGGCTAGCAATGGCACAAGCACTACAATCACTCAGGCTACGGATGAAACAAGGACATTCCAACCATTGGTAGATGCTGAGAGTAGGGGATCAAATTTTGGGAGGGGTAAGACTGTGGGGCTGAGAGGAAAAGGCCAGGAGAAGGACGACTAATGGCCGCATGGCTTGGTCGAGGAGATGGGACATTATGGGTGTTTGGGTTTTTAGGCTTTGACTAGGTCGGCCCAACAGCAAGACCATGGGGCTTGCATGCAGGATGGGTTACATGATATGGGCATGTGACAAGAAACATGCTATAGGAAGGCTTTAAAGCCTAGCAGTTTTAGGGGACATGGGGTTAAGTGCACTAAGCCACACTATACAATTGTACAACTCTTTTTTGGGATTAATACAACTTGACTTTTTCTCCAAAAAAAAAAAGAGACCTTTGTCCTAATAGCTAGATAATGAAGCTAAGCCAGAGAACTCATTTCAAAGCTTATATACGTTTAATATCCAAAAAACACAAAAAGATAATTGAAAATGTTATCCTAACATAAGTTTAAGACACTTACATGACCAAACCAAAACAACACACTCAAACTCATCATGCTTGTAAGGATGAAACAAGTTATCCAAACTCAAAGGAAAAACAAGTTTGCTCAAAACATCCAAGAATGCTACTTCACTTGAATTGAAAGTCCACATGAAGTCATCATCATTGCTATCCCCAAGATCCAATGATTTAACATTCTAAAAATCCTCAAAAATTAAATACCTAGAAGTTTCATCATTATGATCAGCCAAAGAAGGTTAACTCATAGTCTCCTAAGAACTAGTGTCATCAAACAAACCATTGTTATGCAAATATCATCAATCAAAATTTTCTGATTTTCTAATGCATTCTCTTACATACCATCATTTAAATCAATTAAACAATGCTCAAAAGATTCATGAGAAGAAATGTCATTATGCCAATCAAAGCAATCCACTAACTCATCACAAGACAAGCCAGGCCAAGGAACAAAATCAGCCTTATAGATTTCATTATTCACACAAGCATCATCCAAAGGACTATCAATAATCCAATCACATACATCGAAATTATATATACAAGCTTTTAGGGCCTTAGGGCTATTAACTAATACCTTGGATGATAATTGAGAATCCATTCTCTCAAAAGAGGAACAGGAAGTACCAGAAATGTTAGGACTGGCCATACCATCATAATGCAAAGAATCCACAACACCATTACTTTTGAAAATCATTACTGAAAATCATTACCAACAGGCATGCCCCATTAAAAATTCCTTGAACACAAGCAAAATTCAAATCACAGCCAATATTGATCTGATTCACAGTATCAAGAAACATATTAGGCCCATCCATAGAACACAGAGACAATGAATTCATTGGTTGGACAGGGGAAATCAATAGAGGTTGTCCAATTTGGAAACATGAATGTTCAAGGTGAAAGTGATACATTGGTTGTTGAGATGTTAATGGATGCAAATACTGAGCTGAGAATTTTGCAAAGAATATTGAAAATTATACGGTACTTGCTTATTAATAGGTGAAATGGGATAAGCATTTGTCATGGGTTTCTAAGCGTGTTGAATTGCAAAAGGCTGGAAAGGATGGAAAATAGGTGAAAATTTCTTGAAGTAATCTTCTCTTCCAATTTTTGAAATTCCGCCAAAGTTAATTTATTCACATCAATTAGCATATGCAAACCAGCATCCAAATTACCATTTGAACTACTGACCCCACTAGTAAAAGATTAAGAAATAACATTTTTACTAAAAGAAAGAGCATTTAATCCATTACATGAAAATTCAGACACAAAAGCATCCAGAGAAGACATATTAAACCCTTAAATATGCCTACTACCAACATTAAACTTGCTATCAAAAGCAAGGCAAGAAAACATAACTAGACTTGATGTCAAAGCATATTCACCATTTCTGGAATTGGAAGAAAATAAGTAGAAGAGAAGGAAGAAGGAGGAGAGAAAAAGAAAGAAAAAAATTTCAATCACATTCTTTAGAACTTTCAGCCTTCTTCTTGTATACTTCCAATTGATTGTTATAAATTTCAACGCTTTTCCATGGTGGCTTCTTCATTTGCAAATTCCTCATACTCATCATGTTGGATTTACGGTGACATATCTCACTCAAATCCAATTCAAAGAAAAAAAATACACAAAAGAAAAATGCTGAAAGAATGCTAGAAATAGAGTGCTGAAATAAAATTCTGAAAAAAAAAACAAAAATCAGATATGAAACTTTAATCAATTCATACCTGAATTTTCATTGTCATTTCACCCCAAACCTTAAAGTCACACCGACATTCAATTGTTATTAGATTATTTTATGCATGGTAGAGGCAAGCAAACTACCTGAAAGATCCGGGTGTGAGGTACTGTTAAAAAGTGAGAGATTTGAGGTTTTATCATTTATATAAGAAATCACTAACATGTAATTCAATTGAATGAACTTCAATTGCATAGTAAGAAGGCATGTATCAATTCAATCTCATAATTCCAAATAACATGATAATTTAACTATTCTATCAAAAGAACAATTCTACTATCTAGCAATATTCAATTTACAGCACTTACTATAAACTAAAGCAATTCTACTCTATACCCATCAAAATCAAACCTATGACTTGCAAACCACAAGCCCACTTGTTTTACCAACTTAGCAATGCCTCACTGACAATTCTATTATATAACAGTTATGATTCCAACCACATTACATAATTCAACAAACACAATCAATCTTCAGCATTCTTCATTCTCAATTCATCAGAACAACTTCATATCATCTTCCTTTGGACACATTCAGTCTTTGTCTCCTTGAAGGAAAAGTTCCTTCTTAGAATCTTCACTATCTTATAACTTCAAAATTCAGTTAAAACCATAAGAGAAACTATTAAGATAGTTGGCTGCAACTGAGATGCAAGCCGCAGCCTACTCGCACTTGGTTTTGGAAGCTATTTCTATAAAAATCAAAATCTAATTTTCTAAATCATGAAAAAATTTTAATGCAAAAGCCTGACTTCTTGTCTGGACATTGAAAACGAATTTGATTGTCATCTATTATATAATGTTGCTACCATGATCAATTTTGGAGACTTTTGATTATTTGATTTCAAGTCCTCAATTGCTTTGCATGATTTCACTAGTTAAATGAAAAAAAAACTCATATAAAATATCATCTATGATGAACAGCTATAAAAATTCTCAAGAAAGTATTCGCATATTATAAAAAATACTCACAGGACTGGTTCTGTGATGTGGCTTCTTATCAGAAAGGTAGATTCTTCGAGGGGATCCGCATATTCTACGAGACCCATGGCCACGGCCCAATCCGCATTCTCCTAATCGCAGATTCAACCCAGCACCGCAGCGGCCAGGCTGTTGCAGCCGAGCCGCCCAAATCTACCTGTCTTGCATGTAGAAAGCCCTGAGACGTGACTTGGGCATTAAATCTTGAAAATAACCGTTGACGCTCTTTTCTTCTGTTGGGCGCCGCTGCGTTGCTGAGCCCTCCTGCTCTCCGCCTTCTGTGGTGCTGCCATCGTCCATCGCTCGCCCAGTGTTTGGTGGGGTGCAGGGCAGCTTTGACGTAACCGGCCAACCTTAGTCGCGATTTCTGTTTTTCTGCCGTTTTTTCTTTCTGCAACGCTGTCCCAGACCTTGCCGTTTTTTCTTTCTGCAACGCTGTCCCAGACCTTGCCCACAGTGAGTGTGGTGAGGGTTTTCCTACAGTCAAGGTTGCAGATTGGTGTTAGAAAAGCGTGTGGCCCAGGTGTGGGCAAGTCACAATGATGGATTCATCAGCTTCTGCATTTTCTGAGACAAGTTCATTTACCTTACCTCAAATTGATTTTCTTTTACTGATCATATTTTTGAAATAGTTTCTAAAGATTTCACTTCACATTTCGTTTTCTAATTTTTTAAAATTGTAGGGTTTTTACCAAGGTCCCCAAGTTTAAACACTCAAGTCCATAGCCTTCTTCAGCCCCATGGCATTCAGGTTTCTCATGCTCGTTACTACACTTGTCACTTCATTTTGATAGAATTATCTGATGCTTCCGAGGTTGAAAAGGCTCTCTCTCAAAAAAAATTTCCAACAAGAAATGCAACCCTAATTGCACGCACCTGGAGTTTTGACTTTAATGTCAATGACCCGATTTTTAATATAATTCCTTGTTATGTGGAACTATCCAATCTTCCACTCATTTTCTCATCTGTTGAGAGGAACATTGTAAGCATCCTGGGCCCTATTATTTCCAATCATTGTACGGCAATCAATGGAACTCAAATTCGCCGTTATTGTATTGAACTAGATATAGCCCTTCGGAAGACGTCATTAACCCTCGCTGCTGATGGAAAACTCTTCACCCAAAAAGTGGACTATTTTTACCTTCCAAACTCGTGTAGCTATTGTCACAAGGTCGAGCATCATATCTCGGCATGTCCTATCCTAGCCAGGAAGAAACAACCTGTAGCATCTCAGAAGACTCGTTCCCCAGTCATACCACCAGTAGGCCCACCCTCAGTATCCTTTAAATTCGGATCTCCTCCCCCAACAACTCCTAAATCCTCCTCTCAATCTAGCCTCTCCAAGCCACAGAAACAACAATTAGGTCCTCACACCTCCACCCAGGTCATCCCTTCAAACGTTGTCAAAAACTCATTCTCAGAAGATGAGTTCGTGGTGGCCAGTGGAAGGAAACAAGTCAAAGCTTTCCTTCGTTCTACTTCTCCCTCCAACTCCTCTTCACTAGACACTTCCATGGCCCTTGTCCCCATCAACAACTCCTTTGCCCTCCTGTCAGGAACAAAGGAAACTGATACTTCGACTCCCAAACCTTTCGTTGACCTCTCATCCAAACTACCCCTTGTTTCCCCATGAATCTCCTTTCTTGGAAC
>MNCI01025069.1:282965-295423 GCA_015680685.1 Gnetum montanum
CATGCCACCTTATCCGACCATCTTCCTATCTCCATATCTATCAAGATTCATGGTAGCCCTGACCGACAAAAATTTCATCTTTTCAAACTACACAACAACTGTTTTTCTTCCCCAACTGCCCAACTTCTTCTATCCAACCTTTGGAATGCCGAACCTAGGCCCCTAAGTCAGGTGGGTTGGATTAATTGGTGGCATCGTGCTTCATGTCGAGTGCGAAACTTTGCTCGTTCATATAGTAAGACCGTGGCTGCTCAAGCCAAACATGAATGCAACAAAATTCACCTCACTATTGAACATCTCACTAATAAACTAGCTCAAGATCCCTTCAATACTCTAGTTCATGAGGAGCTAGCTAGAGCACGCGTTGCCTTCCAACATTGGGAAGTGTACCGAGCACAAAGTGCCTTAACTAAAAGTCGACTCACTTGGTTAAATATTCAAGACGAACACTATAAGGAATTTTTTAAATATCTTAATGCTACTTCCCCTTTGCATGTTATCGACAAAATCTCATGTGATGGTACCACCATTACTGACCACAATAGTATCCTCTCTTTTCTTAAGAACCACTACGAAACCCTTTTTGCAACTACCCCAATGGACATCTCTTCGTTCAAGGCTACCACCCCTAATTATCCTCGCCTTATTAATCCCACTATGCTACAAAGTCTTGACGCTGATATCACTCTGGCAGAGCTACAGAAGGCCTGTTCCAAGTTAAGTCGAGGAAAGGCTCCTGGTTATGATGGGTTTCCTGTAGAATTTTTTCAAAATCATTGGGAATTGGTGGGCAAGGATCTTTTGCAGGTCATTAACGAGGCTCTCTTAACTGGTTCCCTTGGGCCCAATCTAAATCAAGGGGTAATTCGTCTCCTCCCCAAGTCTGGGGATCTAACCGATATCTCCAATTGGCGTCCCATAACTCTTCTCAATGTAGTGTATAAAATTTGGGCGAAGTGCCTTGCCTTACGGCTGAAAAAAATTCTTGGTCAGATCATATCCCCTCAGCAAACAGGATTTGTTCCTGGTAGATATATTTTAGACAATGTGGTCGCGGCGTGGGAAGGTCTCAAGTGGGCTGAGGATGATGGACAAGATATTCTCCTAGTGAAACTTGATTATGCCAAGGCTTATGACAACATTAAGTGGGATTTTATCTTGCAGACTATGACCAAACTTGGTTTTGGACCTAAGTTCTTGCATATGGTGAAATGCTTATTCTCAGATGCTACTGCAAGAATTGCCACTACCTTCGGCATTACCTCTCCCTTTCCAATACATAGGTCTGTGCGCCAAGGTTGTCCTCTCGCCCCCTATCTCTTTATCATTGCATCAGACTTTCTTTGTCATCAAATTAACCTGGACATTAAAACTAAAGTTCTCACTGGGGTTAGCCTTTCCTCCTCTCAACAACAGCTTCTCAATATGCACTTTGCCGATGACTCCTTTTTTCTAGTTCAAAACACAGCCACCAATTTGCACCGCCTCTTATCAAGGGTGGAGCAATATTGCACACTCTCAGGTTCCATAATTAATTGGAATAAATCCTCTGTTTATAGCTTTAAGGGCAATTACAAACATGTGACCAACTATAATTGGAAGCGGCTTCAGGATCAAGACATCGTTAAGCTTCTGGGAATCCCTTTCCGTTTTAGAGGTTCAACATCTATCCTTTGGGAGCAAGTTATATATCGAATTCAAAAGAAACTCAACAAATGGAAAACTAAACCCCTCACACTTGCGGGTAAATACCTTGTTTGTAAGTCCATATGCACGTCCACCCATGTATATTACTCTTCGTGTTGGGCCCCCTCCCAAGCTGCCTACCAGAAGCTAGAACAGTTATTCTGTGACTTTATGTGGTCATCCAAGGATTCTCAGAAAGGCTTTCATCATGTCGCTTGGACTATTGTTACTCTCCCCAAGAATAAGGGTGGCTTAAGCCTTTTGAACTCTTATAACCAAGGAATTACCCTGGTTGCTAAGTGGTTGGTACAACATTTAGATGCCTCAAATATTATAGGAACCCTCCTCCAATTAAGGCTTCATCAAGCATTTCCTAAAAATAAGCCCTTCTGGAAAGGCATCCATTTCGTCAATTGGATCCTTTCCCCCCATACTATCATTCTTCTTGGATCTCATGTTTTCAAAAGCATTTGGAGGGCTTGGCAAATTCTACACACTCACATTGACTGGACTAACATTAAAATCAACCCTACTATCCTCTCTAAAGTGTGTCTGTGGTGGTTACCTCTGTCACCCACTCCCCTTGCTATCACAAATGCTAAGGTGGCTACCTCGTGGTATCGAAAGGGTGTCATTTTCTTGAATTGTCTTAGGCTGGCTAGTCGTTGGATTTCAGGGGTCAAGCTTAACACTTTGTATGGGGAGTCGGCTGCAATGAACCATTGCCTAGTTCAGATTTACTCTTTTCTCCATGGTCACTGGCATCTGGATGTTACAGTGCAAAGCCTTTTTCATGGCCTTCAATGGCTTAATGGGGTTAAACTCTTGCCCTATCGGCCATCTGTCCCCTTTCATCTCATGCATGACCCATCTGAAGTCATTCAACGTTGCAATAAGTATTGGCACAAACAAGAGTCAGAAACATTTTGGATCCCTCTCTTCCAACTTATTTGGAAACTTCCGACCCTCCCCAAAATTAAGCAGTTCCTTTGGTGTCTTCTCCACCATGGTCTACCTATTGGAAAACGTCTAGAATATCTGGGGATTCCTAATCCCAATTGCCCTCTATGTGGTGGACAAGATGACTTTGTCCATGTATTTTGGCAATGTCCCTTTGCTCAACATGTGTGGCAGTGGGCTTCTAAAGCTTTTCCATCATACAAGCTATCTCAAGAGGATGTCATATTCGGATTCTTGAACATTACTTCTACTAATCTTAATTTTCTGTGGAAAGTTATTAGGCCTACTATTTTATATTATATTTGGAAGCGAAGATGCAATGTTCTATTTCAAAAGACAGAGTATTCTAACAAATGTTTGCTTACCAGGTTGGAGAAGTTGCAGATCTTTCGCCTCACCTATTTTCAACTCACATCTCAAGCATCCAAGTTCAATCTGGACAGTCATCAATTGGTTCATCTCCTGCAGCTATGGGAAAGACCTATGTGTTTTAGTTACACTTAGCATCAGTAATCTCTGCAAGGAAGTTTTCCCTTTTTATTATGTGGATTCACCATTGGAATTCTCTCTATCCTTAATTGAGAGCTCTTTGCCTCATCTAATTCTATGTCAATCTATTTTGTAACAAGCCAGTCTGTGCGAACATTTGGTTGTGCCCCAACTTGGGTTTCCTCCTCTAATACTCGTTTATTTCTAAGGTGTTTCCCGAGTGTCATTCACGATGCTCTCGATTTTTCCTTTCCTTTAACCCTATGACTTATTCAAGTTGTTGTAATTGATGCACCTTTAATTTCAATAAAACTTCTTTTCGGGTCCGACACCCCCCAAAAAAATACTCACAATACCAGTTTTAGGTGCTTAACAAACCCCAACAACAATTAAAATTAAATTACATTTGAATGAATCTTAACCTTGGATTGTACATTCGGTATTGTCCCCACAGCCTATCACTGCTTTATGCTCTTAACAACTAACTGGTCAGGAGAAAAATTCAACGGATATAGAGAGGTGTCAAAAAACAATAATAGTAAGAGCATGGATGCAGAAAAGAATTTATTGCATGAAACCCGTTAAATGGATAGGTACTGTTTTGCAAAACCTAAAACGATTTAATTCACCAATTTGGGAAATGGGAAATCGCTGTTAATGCACAGTTTGCTGGTAACATTGTCATCTTGACACTGCATAGAGGAAAATGCAAAAAATTATTGGCAAAAAACCTAACCTAAAAATAAAAAAGCGCTAACAGGTTATTAAAATTCAAAATTAAAATTATCTAATGTAATACTCCCTAGTATACCCTATTGAATTCAAAAAGCTTTTAGGGCCGACTATCTATACCTGACACGAATTTGGAAGAAACCACAAAGATCAATGATGCCATTATAAGAAGAAACTCACAAGAATTTGCCAATTCAAGGTAACAACGCAATCATCTCACAAGTTGCGCAGAATATTCGAATGAAGGCAAGGAACGATCGAATGAAGGTTGTAAGCGTCCATTGTCAACTGAATGCCCGAAGTGATTAGGTGGCAGTGCAATTTTAGAATCCCCAGATACAAATTTACATGCATGATCCTGTTTAATGCAATATGTGAATGGACAATTTTTCAGTTAGGTGACTTCTGTCCAACATTGCTGTAACAGAAGGATCTCCTTGTCTTCAGCTCCCCACACCCGCCCCTTTACGTTGGTTTTTTTTTTTTTTTTTTTTTTTTTTGCAATTTCTTCTTCTCCCTTTTTCTGTTTTTGGATCTCTCTTTCTTCGATCTTGAGGTTTTTTTTTATCTCCCCTTTCTTCTTCTTCTTCTGTTGCAAATGTGGATCCCAAATAGCATGAGCTTCTTTGAGTTTTAGATCCTTTGTTTCTAGTTAACTCAATGGTAAGATTTTCAAAGCTCCACATCATGGATTCAAAGTTTTGAGTCCTTTGTTTTGGACTCCAAATAATGGGTTCAATTTGAAAGCTTCAAATTATGGATTCAAAGTTTTGAATCCTTTGTTTCCAACTCCAAATCATAGATTCAATTTTAGTTAACAATGTTGAGTTGTTGTAACTTAGTGGTAAGACTCTCAAAGCTCCAAATCATGGGTTCAAAGTTTTGAATCCTTTGTTTCCAACTCCAAATCATAGGTTCAATTTTAGCTAACAATGTTGAGTTGATGTTGGAACCTAAAATAATTCAAAGATAGGTACACCCCAAAATTTATAAATGTTTATAACTCAAAGCTACCTAGTAAAATTGAACTTGTGACCTAAAGTTGCTAGGCCAAAACCCATACCACTAGGCTAACACCTCATTTAAGAATTCAATTATAATATACTCATCCTTTCTTTAGATCACAAAGTTCCTTTAACTTTTTTGTACTAATGTAAATGGCATTTCACTTTTCATCTAATTACAAATGAAATAAGTTTTATTAATCATTTCAATAGATGATTAATTTTAATCATAGATTAACATGATTCTTCTTCTCTTTTGAACCAATGGATGAAGATCATTGACTTATACTACACATGAATCAAAAACCAAATAAATTGATCCACATTAGTTCATGGGCCTATTCATGTGACCCATCCATGTACATTCCATGACCATCTTAACCATGCTTATGTGTGTCCTTGGGTCCCACCCATATCTACCAACGGATGCCTGCTAGTAGGCAAGGGTGGGAACTAGAGACACATGTTTAAATAATAATAAAAAATTATTTTATGTGTTAACTTACTTAGATAGAACAATGGTACATGCTTGTAATAATAAGTGCAAGAGTGTTCAATTTCTTCTTTTTACAAATTCTATATCTATTTTCAAATATACTTAGAATTTTTTAGAATTTTTTTATATTATCATATATATTTTGAATTTTTTTAGAAATTTTTCACTATGTGCACTCATTGAAGCACTTTGTTTGCCCATGTATGTATGCCATACATACTCGCATCTACCATGCATTTGCTACATAGTAGATGTGAATATGAATGGTTTATTTTACCTATTTTACTATGAACAATTAGTTTATACTACTTTGTGAGCAAATTGTCATGCTAACTTTTTATTTCACATGAAAAAGTTTTTAAAAATTAACCAAATAAGAATCATTATCGTCCAAGAGCTCCAAATAACATAGGAAGGGTACTTCTTTTAATGGTCTTTTACAATTATCATGCATGAACTATTACTTTTATTCAAATGGAAAAGCCATGAATATGTTAATTCTTTCACATTTCTTAGTTGGAGGACTATCCTGAAATTGGATAAAGTGATTATGAAATAAAATTTTTGTGAATTAAGCTACTTTTTACAATTTGGTGTAAACATATTATTATTTGCATACTTTTCTTAAATGAAATGCATATCAACTTCTATATTCTTACTTTGTTCATGATACATTACATTTTAAGCAATTTTAATGGCTGCTTAATTATTAGAGTATAATCAATTAGCTTTGGTAAATGAAGTTCATTCTTTGGAAATAATCATTTGATCCATAATAATTCTTATCAAGGGTTTCTTTTGTAGCTTATATTTAGTAAAATTAATACATGTTTCTATTTCACACAATAACCAAAGAATCGATGCACTCAATTAAATAACAAATCCTATTGCAAATCACTAGTAAGGCAACCTATTACCTACAAATCCTTATTAGATAATGAGCTAACCACTTGAACCACCTCTCATTAACTATAGCTAAGCTAGTGCTTAGAATAAAAAATAAAATACAAAAGCAAACAATAAAATAATTTATAGTACTATATTATATATCAAGGACTATGTAATGTACTTTTAAAAACTCTTGAATTACTATTGATCAACCACACTTGTAGGCATAGATGTGTAGCCTACTTAACCATAAGATTTTCAAAGATTTATGTAGATATTATATTGTTACCTAAGTTTTATGCTAGACATACTAAGTGTTGTGTTGGTTGGGTCAAAATTTGAGGAACTAGATATATATGTTTTATTTTGTAAAGTTTGGAAGGTTATTGGTATGTAGGCTAATTTTATTCTTTTTAATTGGGAAAATAAACTGTATACTATTGATGAGACGCGACATGCACTGAGCCGCGATATCGCGGTCCGCCGCCATATCTATAAATAAGAGGCGGCACTCCCTTCATTTCCCAATCCTGGCTAGAAGTAGCGAAGCTCTGGCAGATTGATCACTCCAGAGTTAGAATTTTTTCCATGTGCCCGCAGTAGGAGTCCTAGAGTGAACGGCTCTTTATTCGAGCAGCTTGTAACCTGAACCCAAGTTGTGTACGGCAATAAAGACGAACTTGATTGGATAAACCTTGCAGCACGTGGTTTTATTTATTGTTGTTTATTTACTGCTTTCCTAGTGCGCACAAGTACGACTTGATTACGAGCGTCTACGGACGTGTACGGCTAGTCAAGGAATCGGCTGCTTGACGCAATGCATGAGTACGACTCAATTACGAGCATTGGATGCTTGGTAACCCAGTAGCGTATTCCAGGATTCTGCGCTTGGTAACTCCCGGGTCTAATGTGTACGGCTAGTTGAGGAATCGGCTGCTCATTGCTAGGCTAGATCGTGTGATAAGTACGACTTAGTTACGAGCACCCACGGGTGTGTACGGCTGGCTAAGGAATCGGCTGCTTATCACACGTAGGCTAAATAGGTGCCTCAGTACGACCACTTCGAGCACTTGCGTTACGTGTGGCGATCCCAGTAACGATTAGCGTTTGGTAAGCTGCAGTTGCATAGTTCAGGGTGTGTCCGGCAAGTGGGAACGGATGCTGACGCTAGTTAATTTAGACTTAGATCTTAGTTAGAGTTAGTTTAGTTTTCTCAACCCTTTCTCCTGGTAGCATAGAAGATAAGCCGAAAATACCAAAAAAATCACATACCTCAGACTTGCTTAACCATACACCGTGACACATACAAGCAAGCCTGGGAAGACAACGAACGATTAACCCCAAGTGTTTCTTGTGGCGTTAAGGCATTTAGTCTGCGGAGTTCGACCGGATCGCGCGTGTACGCTCGTATTCGTATGGTGGAGTGTAGGGGTACCTCGCCACTCATCATTGGCGCCGTTGCCGGGGACTAAGTGTTTTTTCGCCAATTTAACATAAGGGATATCACTCACATCGTTGTGAGCTTAAAACGAACCTTAGGGTTAATCAGTTAATCAAGAACAATAAATAACGGTGAAATTAGCACACCAATAGAAATGGCTTCTTCTCACGAAATCAACTCACCTAAGGACAATACAGGAGAAAGTCAGCATCATACGCATAACCGAGATCAACCATGTCCTCAACAATCTAAGGTCACATATACTCATCCCGATGAGTATGTGCCGGATTTTACCTTTGTTTTCCATCAAGATGAGCAACTGCGGTGGAGAGACATGCAAGGTAACATCGTGTTACCCCCAGATCGCTCTGCTTCCAACATGCTTTTCCGTGCCTTGGTACGGTATGGCATGCAAGAGCTGATTACTGAATACGTTGCGGATGATTACACTCTGAGGGATTATCAACCCACAAAAGCCCAACGTATTCGGGATGCAAGGCAGGAGAGCCAACATTCACTACTGAAGGGCAAGGTTCCCCACGTCATTAGTGAAATAGGAGAAGAGGAACCCCTCACGATGGGTTTCTTAGAAAATGATGTTCCTCCTCCTCACTCTAGTGAAGAGGTTAGGCATCAGGGCCTTAGATCAACGATACATATTCCAGGCTCTGATCCCCGTGAGCACCAGCTGTTCACGGCAGGAACAATCACTCGCACTAATGACGGACTCGTTGATCGTCACAACGATCGGGGCCGAAGCAGCCGAAGAGAAGGCAAGAAACATCACCATGGTGATGGATCCCCTTCTTCTTCCCCTTCATCACATCATTCACCCTCTCCTTCCACATCTGGGCGCAGCCACCATGAGCATAACGCGGAGAGTAAAGGTAAAAGAGATGAAATGCCTCGACAGGAAGGTCGAGAGGAGTTAGGACAAGGGCAAGGACGTAGGGAGAATAGGGAACCACAACGTAGACATCACAGACGTCATGAAAGAGATGATCATGACGAACCCCTATTCGCAACCCGAAGTATGCTTGATATTAGAGAGGCAGTTAGGATTCCCACAAGGCATTTAAAAGACAGTAGGATCAAGCGTTTGGATATAAATAATATCCCACGTTTTGAAGGGGGATACAACGCTGATCCTCAACATCATTTACAGGCATTCCACGATGCCTGTGCCTTGCAGAACATAGACAATGAGTGGCAGAAACTCAAGTTGTTCCCAAGGACACTCACTAAAGAAGCAGAAAGCTGGTACCGGTCCTTAGAACCGGAAACCATCAGGAGGTGGAGTACGATGCTCGAATTGTTCAACAACAAATATCAAACGTACTCCAGAGTGTCTAACTTGCGTAAGCAGATCCAAGGCTGGAAACAAGGAGCTCATGAATCCTTGGATGCTGCCATGGCCCGTTACTACACATTGCTACATCGTTGCCCGGGCCATGGGTACGCTAAGCGGGATCAACTTCGCCACCTCGTGGATGGGCTACGAAATGAAACGAGAAGAACTCTTGGGACTTACGCCCAAGGGAGACTCTCCCAACTAAGAGCCCATGAAGTTGAAGTATTGTTGGAACAAGTAGCGCAAGAAGAGGGTGAGCTACGGAAAAGAGAAAGTGCGGAGGAATACAACCGTGATCCCTCCCTTCGTAAGAAGGGAGTGAAATTCTGTGATGAGGAGGATGAGTCACCACTCGAAGAGTTGGTGAACAGGAAAACTGTGCCGATCCAAAAGTTAACAACGGAGGTATCGGCTAAGGTAGACCAAATGTGGGATTCCTTAGACTCACGAATAGAAACAGTCCTGAAAATTGTAGAAGAGTCTAAGGATGAGCAAAGTAGTGATAAAAGCAAAGACAAGCGGAGAAACTTTAACCCTGCACATAACAAGGGTAAGGGAAAAATCTCTAACTCCGATGAGGCTGAAAATTCTGATTCAGACAATGACGGTGGATGTGAGGTCTGCTATTATGACCATCCTAAGGGATGTTGTCCAATTATCTCACATCTGCAGGAGTCTGGGGTGTATGCATTAAATCCAAGACTTAATCAACGGCAAACACCCAGAAGGTTACCTTATCCACAAGGTAACCCGAGGCAGTTCCACCAACCCTTGACGTATTATCCAAGTGGAACACCTCCGCAGCCCATCGAGCAACATCAGCAGTGGCAATACCCACAGTCATGGGGGATGCCACAGCCAACACATCGATACCCTTACCGGCAGCCTGATCCTTATGGTTATTATGTGCAGCAGCCAGTTTCTCCAGGTGACGCTATGAGTCACACTCCACGCCGTCACTACTACGCTCGGGAGTACTTCAGAAGGACTCCTTCTCCTCCGGGAGACATTCCACATTCTGTCCATCCTCTAACTCCACCCGCACCTTTTCCTCAAGTAGTTCCCATAACACCTCCTGCTCCAACAATGCAAGGGGAATTACCTACCCAACCGCAGCAACGTCACGCCGCGAGATCTGTAAATATTCAGAGTGTAAATATCCAACCGGACACTAGTTCTGGCGATAACTGTACAAAAAGGAGACCCTTTTTCAGAACTAGGAGCCCGGATAGGCTCTCGCAACAACAAGCGGACGGGTATATGTATAGGCCTCTAACTACTAACACTTCGGAGCACCCTTCAGTCCAAGGGAATGTAACGCATACGGTTATGCTAACACATACCGTAACTGACTGGATCAAGGTAGGCCACCTTCCCAGGAAACTAACTGACCCTGGGAGTCCCTTTATTCATTTGCAGATCGCTGGGAATGCGCCACATCGAGCTCTTCTTGACTCAGGTTCCGGAGTCAACTTAATTTCGCGAAAGATGTATCACGCCTGGAACCTGCCCCAACTTAAGAAGAGCAACATTCAACTGGAGCTGGCAGACCAGTCCATTGCCATCCCATTGGGTTTGGTGGAGGACGTTATCACCACTGTGTGTGGTTGGTCCTACCCAGCAGACTTCCTAGTGATCGATGTTAACAACAACGAAGGGGACTTCCCAATTATAATGGGAAGGGCATGGCTAAGCACAGTAGATGCATGCCTTAGGATCCGTGATCTTTCCTTGGAAATCTCCAAGATAAACATATGTGGAAAGATCGAGAAGAGGATAGTTCCATGCATCACATACAGTGATTCATCGGGTGATGACACGGAGGAAATGTCTCCATGTCACAGGTGTGCCCAGGAAACTCTGCAACAAAGATGCCTGTATGTAGCAACCACACAAGAAGTAGTAGACACCCCGTGGTTGACAGCTTCTCATAAGGGCAAACAAATATGCATGGAACGAACTGAGGCAACTCATGCCAACAACCGTGGCATAGACACATTGGAACGTGAGCGTCGCCAACTTCCACCCCTGAATTTAAGATCATCAATTGGGAGAAGTTGGGCACTGCTTAGAAATTCAAATAGGCGCTCACTACTTCGGATCTCTCCCTCACAACTCAGTCATGGGGGAGATGGCCACCTATGCTAATCATATGGGGCCCTCAGTTCTTTTTCAGTTTTTGTTTTACACATTTTTGTTTTACAACGTTTTTGTTTTTCACATTTTTGTTTTACAATTTCTTTAACTTTTCTAATTTTTGTTTTACAAATTTCTTTAACTTTTCTTGTTTTTGTTTTACAACATCGTTATATTTTTCTATCTTTTTGTGTGTGTGTGTGTGTGTGTGTGATCCATCATGTAAATTCGTCACCCAATAAGTGTTCGGGCCGATGGGATGAACTGTTTTTCATTAATTGCTAATGTTTGGTTTTTACCTTTAAGTTACATTGTTGATACTAAGGTATGTTCTTTTGATATGGCAGGCAATGAGATCACTTCATCCATCCATCCATCAAGTCTATGGTTTCCCTTGGCTTGGAAATGTAAAGTTCCCTTTTAATAAGAACTTCAATGAACAGGTGACTGGGCATTTCTCAAACTAAGGAAGGACTCAAAGTTTGCAAAGGGTGTGACTTCAAGGGAACTTGATGTTTTTTTGTTGGTCATTCACTTGGGTGCTTGGATGTTTTCTTCTTGGGTTTTCTTGCCGTTCCCATGTTACCCAATAATCGGAAGCTGAGACAATAAAAATAAGAAGTCTTTGCATGGTGTGGTCCCCACACATAAAAACACAAAACCAAAAAAAAGAAAAAAGAAAAAAAAAAGAAAAGAAAAAGAAAAGTGAGGATTCAAAGCACACCCCTTAGACGAAATAAAGTTTGGGCTGCAAGCACTAGTTATGGAACCAAAGTGTTCCCTCTAACTAAAGCCCTTCTCGCTTCCCATTCTCTCCTTTGTTTCGTCGGAATGGTGGTGGCTCTTCAAATATGCATCCTTGTTATCCAAGTGGATGGTTTGACCAAATGCATTNGGCATAAAAACACAAAACCAAAAAAAAGAAAAAAGAAAAAAAAGAAAAGAAAAAGAAAAAGAAAAGAAAAGTGAGGATTCAAAGCACACCCCTTAGACGAAATAAAGTTTGGGCTGCAAGCACTGGTTATGGAACCAAAGTGTTCCCTCTAACTAAAGCCCTTCTCGCTTCCCATTCTCTCCTTTGTTTCGTCGGAATGGTGGTGGCTCTTCAAAGATGCATCCTTGTTATCCAAGTGGATGGTTTGACCAAATGCATTGATGCGAAGTCACTGGAAGTGGTTGGTTTGAGGCCTGAGTTGGAATGAGATTCACCAAGTCACATGAATCATAAAACATACAAGGGGCTATACACCACCTTGTTCTTGGGATTCCATTCCA
>MNCI01025069.1:296493-311047 GCA_015680685.1 Gnetum montanum
GCGTGCACGCTCGTATTCGTATGGTTGAGCGTAGGGGTACCTCGCCACTCATCAACTATGGTCTTAAAGTCAATATATAGTTAAATAACCATCAAATTTCAGGCCTAGCTACATGTATCAAAGTTACATATAATTAAAGTTTCCATTGTTTCAACTCAATATCTTCTAAGAATATGTACAATATTTTAGTTTTTTAGTTTTTAGACTTTTTTGGACCATGTCTATTTTTTTGACAAAATTTGTTGCATACTAGTTATATATGTCAATCTAAGTTATTAGGTTCAAAATTATAAATTATAAGATGTGAATGAGAGGTTATATAATTAGTTATCATGTTGTCTGATAAGTATTATGCAAGGAAGATGCAAAATTAAAACCTGAAACGCCACTATTGGATTTTAAATGAGAAAGAGCCTACTCATAACTAAGTAGGCTTCAATTTTTTGAGTCTATTCTAAATTTAACATTGCATTTGAATTTTTAGAACCTCATTTTCACAGTCATAGTTTTCCTTTAGTTGTTATTCTATGTTTAGTATGTAGAAAGAATGTTAAGAATTAATATAATGCCTAGCTTCTAATAACACTATACTAGCTCTTAATGTAATTTAAATTAAAACTAAAATTTTATTAAGTTTGTAAATCCTTTTGATCTATTGAACAATAGAAATATACATGTGCTATGAATTTTGAAAACATTATTAATAAAATTTCCAAGTGGTATTGGTGACATCTAGAATAAGTCAAATAAATTTACAATGGTAGGCTTCAATTTTTTTAGCCTATTCTAAATTTAATATTGCATTTAGGATATTAACACCTCATTTTCATAGTTATAGTTTTCTTTTAGTTGTTATTTCTATGTTTATTATTTAGAGAGAATGTGAAGAATTGATATAATACCTAGCTTCCAATAACACTATACTAAGTTTTAACGTAATTGAAACTAAAACTGAAATTTTATTAAGTTTATAGATGTTTTTGATTTATTGGACATTAAAAATATATATGTACTATGAGTTTTGAAAACATTATTAGGAAAATTACAAATCAAACAAATTTGCGATAGTAATATATCATATATGTCTAATATGCTCATATGTAAGATATTGTAGGAAAATGTGATTTTCATCTTCCATGTTATTTGTACTGCATAGTTAGCATATTTGTTCTTCACCAAGAATTTTGAGTCATCTACTTATTTTAACCCTCAAATAATAAGATCCTATTCATGCTCTGCTAATTGTGCATTACAAATTATGAGGAACAGTATTAGATAAATAGTTTGTATTTAGGTTAAGACATCCCTTAATACTATTCAAATAAAAATATTTTTTCCTTTTACATTTTCCCAAAGTTTTTGTAATATTACTTGTTTTACCAATTTATGAACTTACTAAGGATGAGAATAAAGAATTTTCGCTTAAATATTTCATTTATTAAGTCATGGAACTCCCTCATAAAGTCATCCTTTATCATGGATTTCTATCATCACTATTTTGGAGTATTTATCCAAGGAGAATTTAGAAATATTATGAGCGTAAGTTATAAAATGACAAATAGCTTCAACTTCTAAGGACATCCCATTTACTTCAAGAAGCATAATATCATATTGTATCTATCTCTTCATTTAAATTCATCAAGTAGGAAAAGATTCTAAATTTCCTTTATTAGTTTCCAATATTTATTTGATATAATAGTACCTTATAAAACACACCCATAAAGAATAGTTGGTTGAACAAGAGAATAATGAACTTATTTTCAAATATCCCAAACTGAAATAGACTCCTTCATACATTTTTTTTCTTTAAAATATGTAAAGCTCTCATACTGCTTACAACTCTTTGAGGTCATTTGTAATTGCATAAGCATTCTAGGCCAAGATATTTACAAGAAAAGTTATGTCACTATGTTCACTTCTTATAATAAAATTATAGATCTTATTATGTATGCCACAAATTATGATTTTAGTTTTTTATGTCAAAGGAAAATGGAAGCATAAAAATTTGGTTTGGAGCCTCACCATGTAGCTGTTGGGAAAAAGAGGGCACAACACCACGAACTGACTTGTGCAATGTTTTTCCAGTAGAATATAAACTAATAGAGTAGACAGCAAGAGTAAGTGCAAAATAATAACACCCAATAACACAAGAACTCATGTGGTTCACTCTTCCATGGACGAACTCCAAAAAAATCTTCTTCCACTAATAAATAGTAGAAATACAAAACGTCTTTCTAATTAATTACTAGAGGTATACAAAATTGACACACATCTTCAAGAAAAATATTCTTGGAATAACAAGGAGACATTTCACACATCTTTAGGAAAAATTCCTGTAAATCCAAGCTCACAAGGGTTATTTGTGTGTCTCTTCCTTTACCCTATCTTTCTCACTTTGGTCGTTGGCTTCTCTTTTGCCCCTTCATCCATTTGCCATTTCCCTTGGATTTATAGCCAAGGGAAATGCCCTACGCTACCTAACTTAGGAAGCCTTTTTTGAGGGCCACCTACTTAGTAGCCAACCAGGGCAACTAATTTTGGCTACCTAACTTAGTAGGTAGCCTTCCTTCCCCTCCTTTTATTTATTTAGATTAATGTGATGTGGGCTTCATGTTGGAGGGACCCACATACATCAATCTCCCCCTCCCAACTACATGAAGGGCTTAGCCATTCTAACAATTTCTCAATAGATCTTAATCTTGTCCTTAGATATGGTTTTTATCATCATATCCAAATCATTTTCACTTGTGTGAATCTTATCCATTTCCAATTGCTTAGAATTTAATACATCTCATATCTAGTGATACCTCACATCAATATGCTTTGATCTTGAATGAAAATAAGCATTTTTACTGAGATGTGTAGTGCTTTGATTATCATAGTACAAAATATACCTATCTTTCTTACACTCAAGCTCCTGTAGGAATTTCTTTATCCATAGTAATTCCTTGCTAGCTTCAGTAGTTGCAATGAACTTTGCTTTCGTTGTTGAAAGAGCAACACATTTCTATAGCTTTGATTACCAAGACACAACTCTTGCTACAAAGGTTATTAGATAACTTGAGATGGATTTTCTAGAGTTTACATTTCCAACCATATCAGCATCAAAATAGCCTTCTAGTTCAATCTTTCCACTTCCAAAACAAAGTGAGAGTTTGGAAGTTCCTCAAAGGTACTTGAGAATCTATTTAACTGTAGCCCAATGCTCTCCTCTTAGATTGAAAAGAAATTTTTTCACAACGCCAACTGCATAAGCAATGTCTAGTCTTGTGAAAACCATAGCATACATCAAACTTCTTACTTTTGAAGAATATGGAATCTTGCTCATTTCTTCCTTCTTCTTTTCTGTGGAAGGGAACTACTCCTTACTCAACTTGAAGTGATTATTAAGTGGTGAAGTTACTGGTTTAGCTTGGTTCATGTGGAACCTCTCCAACACTTTCTCAATGTATTTCTCTTGTGACAGCCATACTTTCTTGGAACTTCTATCTCAATAAATGCTCATACCAAGGATTTGCTTAGTTGGACCCAAATCTTTCATAGCAAAACATTTGCTAAGATCCTTCTTTAAATTGTTGATCTTCTAGACATCCTTGCCAACAATCAACTATCATCTACAAAAAGTAGGAGGATAAGGAAGCTTCCATCTACAAATTTCTTTACAAACACACAATGATCTACAATAGTCTTGTTGTAGTCATGTTTTATCATAAAATATTTCAACTTTCTATACCATTGCCAAGGTGGTTACTTTAATCCATATAGACTCTTATTTAGTCTACACACCATGTTTTCATTTCCTTTGACTTTGAACTCGTCTGGTTGCTCCATATAGATCTCTTCCTCCAAATCACCATGGAGAAAGGTAGTCTTCACATTCATTTGCTCAACATCCAAGTTTAGACTTGTAGCTAAACTCAAAATCATTCTGATGGATGTCATCTTCACCACTGGTGTGAAGATTTCTTCAAAGTCAATACCTTGCTTAAATTCTTTTCACAACCAGCCTCACCTTATACCTTGTTTCATCTCCATTAGCCTTTAGCTGGTACACCCACTTGTTCTTCAGTGCTTTTCTCCCTTTTGGTAATTCCACCAAGTCATATGTGTCATTCTTCTTTAATGACTGCATTTTTTATCATGGCTTTGATCCACTTATCTTTATATTTATTTGTTAGAGCCTCATCATAACTTTTAGGTTCTTCCCATTTATTCAACACCACACACTCATAGGAGGATACTTTCTGGAAGGCTGGTGACTTCTTATTGATCTCCTCAATGGTACTTCAATTGCATCTTAACTTTCTTGTTGACCATCATCTATGGGGGCCTGAGTAACTTCTTGTTCATTTCCACCTTGATTCTATGATTTAGGTGGAAGGATAGGATTGTGATTCACCTTATCACTTTGCTCTACTTTTTGGATCTCCTTGTTAATGTCTCTGATAAAATGATCTTTAAAGAATACAATATCTCAGCTTCTAACTATTTTCTTTGTAACAGGATCAAATAGTCTATAGCCAAGCTCATCATTTCCATATCCTAGAAAGATGCATTCCTTGGTTTTTTCATCCAATTTGGATCTCTCATCCTTTCGGATGTGCACAAATTCTCTACAATTGAACACTTTCAAATGATCATAGGAGACATCTTTATTATGCCATACTTTCTTTGGAATATCTCCATCTAGAGGAACTGAGGGAGTAAGATTGATAAAATCTGTAGCTGTCTTCATTACTTTTCCCCAAAAGGTTTTGGGTAACTTTGCAAGGGACAGCATGCTCCTGGACTTTTCCACAATAGTTTGGTTCATCCTTTTAGCTAGACCATTCAATTGAGAAATCTTCTGATGCTGGATACCATGACTCTTGCAATAACTAAGAATGCACTAAAGTATTCACCTTCATTGTCTATTTTCATACACTTCAACATCCTACCAGTCTGTCTTCTACACTTGCATGGAATTGCTTAAACACATCTACCACCTAGTCTTTCATTGTCAAGGTGTATAACCACACCTTTCTAGAGTGACCATCAATAAATGTGACAAAGTAGTATGCCCCATCAAGTGATCTTTTTGGCATAGGACCAAAAATATTAGAATGCACTAGATCTGAAACATGTGTACATCTATGTGGAAGTGAGCTCTTGTAGGTGACTCTATGCTGCTTTCCAACTAAACAATATACACAGCTCTTCAAATGTGTGAATTTCACCTTTGAAAGTATATTCTTCTTAGTTAGGATATCTAACCCCTTTTGGCTAGTGTGGCCAAGCCTTTTATGCCACAGCTCTGCTGTTGCTTCATCCTTCACCACATTGATGGTGTCTCTAATGACATGTGGTTGCATCATGTATAAAGAATGCTGCTTCTTTTTTCTAACTACCACCAAGGAACCCTTGGAGAGTTTCCAATGTCCTTCTTTGAATTTGTTCTTGTAGCCATCATTATCCAGTTTCATCATAGATATCAAGTTTAGTCTAATATTTGGAACATGTTTGACATTTCTCAGAATTAGTCTATAACCAATATCTATCCTAAAACAAACATCTCCAATGCCAACTACTTTACTTGAATAATCATTTCCCATCTTTACTTCATCATAGTCTCCTTGAGTATAGGATGAGAAGAATTCTATTTTGGATGTCACATGAATAGAAGTATCACTATCAATTACCTAATTTGTTTCATGGGTTGCCAAATTGATAGTATTAGCATCACTTATGTATTTGAGGATGTAAGCCTCCTGATTGATAACTAAAGTTCAATTTCTACCATTCTCATTTGGTTGACATTGCTACTACTACTCTCACTTCAGCTTTTTGCAATTCTTCTTTATCTATGCCTTCTTACCATAGTGATAATAGTCAATCTTCTTTTTGAATTTGGACTTGCTTCTAGTATTTTCACCCTTTTGTGGATCTTTGCTTTGGCTCCTCCCCTAATTTTCTATAACCAGTGCCTCAGAACTAGAACTTGTGGAGCCCACCGTCTTTCTCCTAATTTCTTTTTTCAGGAGATTGCTCTTGATTTGGCTAAATGATCCAACTCCATTTGATGCTAATTTTATTATTGGCATTCTAGGTGTCTCCCAACTTTGTGGCAAGGAACCAAGAATTATCAAACCCTGTAATTCTTCGTCGAAGTTGATCTTCAAATCTACAAGTTGATTCATAATTTCTTGCATCCCATTGAGGTAGTTAGATATAGGAGTACCTTCTTTGTACTTGATGTTCACCAATTTGGTATCAAGTACATTTTATTTCCTTCTGTCTTTCTAGCACACATCTCTTCTAACTTATCCCATAGACTTTTGGAAAACTTTTTTGGTGGAGATGATGATAAACATTATCATCCACCCAATGGCAAGTATATCCTACAACTTGTCTATCCAACATTTGCCACTCCTCGTCATCCATTGTTGTTGGATTTTTACTAGTTATAGAAGCATAACACTTTTTATAGTATAGAAAGTCTTCCATTTTCCCTTCCATAACTAATAATTTTTAGAATTCAAATAAACCATTCTACCAATATTTATTTCCATGCTACTGACTCCACTACTGTTGCTAGTGTTTTCCATAACAACACATAGAAATACTCACAAATTTTGCAACAAATTTCACAAGGTACAGTGCTGAGCTGCTATAGTATCATTTTGCTATTTGTGATCTCCAACATTGCTCCAATATCAGTTGTTGGGAAAAAAGCGCATAACACTATGAAGTGGCTTGTGCAATATTTTCCAACTTGTGTGTTAAAAATAGGATATAAACTCATTGAGTAGACAATGGAAGTAAGTGCAAAATAGTAACACCCAATAACACAAGGACTCACATGGTTCACCCTTCTTGGATGAACTCCAAAAAACTCTTCTTCCACTAATAAATAGTAGAAATACAAAATGTCTCTCTAGTTAATTACTAGAGGTATACAAAACTGACACACCCTTAAGAAAAATATTCTTGGAATAACAAGGAAAAATCTCACACCCCTTTAGGAAAAATTCTTAGAAATTCAAGCTCACAAGGCTTATTTGTGTGTCTCTCCCTTTGGCCTCTCTTTCTCACTTTGGCTGTTGGCTTCTCTTCTTCTCGTTCACCCATTTGTCATTTCCCTTGGATTTATAGCCAAGGGAAATGCCTTGTGGTGCTTAACTTTGCAAGAAAAATTCCTTCCCTTCATTTTATTTATTTAGATTAATGTGACATAGGCTTCATGTTGGAGGGACCGACACACATCAGTAGCTATATGTTATCATCCTAAAGATCAAGTGAGATCTTTGATTTTCCAATGTTACCAGGCATCACTGAGGGCAATAAGATTGAAATGCTCAAAATATTTAAAAATTATACATTATCATCAAGTACTACTGAAGTCAACAATAATTGAAATGATTTTAATCTTTGTAACATTGCTGAAGATCACATCAACAATGGAGATTGATGCTATTGAAATATATTTATTTAGTTATAGCAATGTTGTTAAAATCAATAGCCTCAAGAAAAAAATAAACACATTACTGTAGGTTGTAAGAAATTGATGCAAATCAATTGGTAGAGAATTTTGATTTTGAAATACTTGATCTTAGTGAAATTTGATTTATTTTGCTCTAGATTTAACATGAATATGCATTTTGAAGACTAATGAATATAAATCTAATACAATTTAATTAAAACTTGGGATATTTGATGCAAAAGAATGAAATCTTTAATAAAACATGATCTTTGACATAAGCATATAATTGAACTTCATGAAATAATAACAGGTACTCATAAATCTCATGAAATCTTCGTCATCAACATTGATAAACTAAGAAATGATTGACAACCAAAGATATATTTTAAGCATCAAAAATGACTTCAAATGAAATAAAATGAAAGCAATCTTCTATTTATTTCTTTGAGAGACTTGTCTTTCTTATTTTTAATGATATTTGATGAAATGAAGATGAAATGTAAGAGAATTGTGAAATTGAGGATATTGTGAGAGATTAAGGATTTGAGAGACAAATGTGAAAGAATTGTGAGAAACTTATGAGTGATTTTTATAGTTAGAAATCTTTCATGTAATCTTGAGATGAAATAAATGAAGGTAGCCTTAGATTTTCATTAATGAAGAATAACAATGGAAATCATCATAAGGACTAAAGATGGAGTAAGAGAGGAGAAAGAACAAAATAAGAGCACTCATGACTACTTGCTCTTCAAAACTCTAACTTGTTCACTTCCTCACTCTTTGTAGAGGCTCTTGACCTCTATTTATAACTTGAAAGAAAGGCTTGACCTCTTTTACATGTGGATATTATTCCTTCCTTTATGAAATTTACTACCTAGACTTTAATTTTTCTAACTTTTCTTTGAAAAACAACTATGAATTCTAAAATTTTAGACATGAAATATGAATTAGACAACAAAGCCAAAATTAGGCATTAAGCCAAAAGTTAACTTTCCTTTCTAAATGCTAACAAAAGTTATCAAGAGTATTAAACATCTATTGTAATCTATTCATTGACTTTGAAATTAAGACAACATCATCAAGAAAAAGTAAGAGTTTGACAAGACTACTAATGAGCAGCAAGTATACCCTATGCCCAACCATACAAATCACTAGTGCTCACTCAACAATTCAATCTAATTCCAAAGACTTTAGGTTTTGTTAGTGCACTAGTTTAGGAGGTAAAATTAACATTGCAATCGTTGTCTTCCTAGTTATCCTTATGAGGTACAAGGGTATGATTAAGTATAACTAAGGCATATGATTTTTATCAATTTTTATGTTTTATGTTCTATGTCACCTAAGAATAAATAATAAAGAATGTAGTATTTAATTACTAATTTAATCTAACAACTAACTGATACTTAACTAATCCTAACATCAACATCTGTTCCCACTTTCCATACACATCCTGAACACGTATAACACTACTAGGTTACCAAACGTTAAAAGTTACTAGGATTACCAAGTGTTACACATATGCTTGAAGTGGTTGCACTTATGTGTGCTATTTAATTATTATTAATTACTTAAAACATTAAAGAAAATTTCTTGAAGTATTAAATGCTTAAAGGAAACAATTAATATAGTTGAAGTGCTACAAGGTTTGATCAAAAAGCTTGTCTTTATTACTATACATACTGAAATGCTCAAGTACAACAGTGCTTGAATAAAGATCTGTATACTCTTTGACTCTTACTACAAGCACTTAGAAAATATTCTAACTTATGAATGAGAAAACTTCAAGAACTTCATTACAACTATAAGACTTGATGCCATAAATGCGATGGAAGGCACACATTTATAGGTGAAAATAGGATGCCTCATTGAGAGGTACACATCAATGGATCATACCTTGCATTGATGGGATCACATCAACGAGATCCCATCGACAAGATGCCATTGATGTAGCCACACCATATGACTCATCATGCCCCCATGATTGAATGAAAACCCATTCTTGAATTCTTTACAAAAATTGGGAAGGTATGGAATTATTGACACACAAAACAAACATACAAATAACATAACAAGAACTAAGTTCACAAGTGTATAGTTTTACATTGATTACAAAAATTTTGGTGTTTAGGATAACAAAATTAAATACGAGGATAAAACTAACAAACATAATTCCCCCAACAGTCCTAGGTAGTAGAGGCTCCTGATGTTTTGAAGGACCTTCTCCTGCTTCGAGCACACGTAGTGGTTGAGGTAGTTGTGGTTGACCTGCAGTGATTGAAACTTCTAGTGGAAGATGAAAGGCATCCAATAGTGCCTTCATCTTCTCCTCCTTACTCTAGGGATCATTCATAGTCCATACTACATCTCCAATGTGGGCTAGAATGGGAATATCCCACAAACAAAGCATTTTATGGAACAACTCCTTAATATTCATGAACCAAGGACCAACTATTTTTGTTCAATATTGAATGCTTTGAGTGCATTATGCACTTCCTGGTAATCGTTCATCTACTTGGCCAGGTTCTTAGTAGTTGATCATTAATAAGTGAACTTCACCTTGAGAACCTCAAGTTCGACATTGGCAATCTCAAGCTTTTACTTGTGATCTTTATGATGCTTGAACTCTACCTCGCACAACAAGTACGAGCTAGCTACTTATCTCTCCAATTCTAACCTTGGCCTATTAGTAGTCAGCATTGACAGGTTTTCATAATAGATATTGGCAAGCTTCATATACTCCATCATCTCCTTGATCTACATCTCTTTCATGCAGATATTTGCTTTGTTGTAGTCATTGAGCACATCAAAGATAGGCTACTAGATATCACCTCCTTGCTTGAGCTGCTGAAGGGCCTCATTGATTTTTATCTTCATCATATGAATGTGCTTTTCATTAATTTCTTTCTATAGGCCAACCTAATCTCTATAACGGTTCTTGACTCTCTCAAATTTGAGAGCCTTGTTCTTCTAGGTGGCTATCTCTAATGCAGATTTTTAGCAAAGAGCACAAACTTCCTCCATGGATAGATTTCTCTTTTTGGCTATCAATCCCCTTAGTTTATTATTCACTCTCGCTAGTTGCTCCTCCTATTCATAGATAAAATCAACCATCTGCTGCTTTTGTACATCAACATCCCATAGGCAATGATTCTCTATTGTCAGAATCTGGTTCTCTCGATGCATCTAGGCCAAGTCCTTCCAGATGTTGTGCATTGTGGCATTAGCCAAGGACTAGTCAAAGATGATAATCTCCTTTGCATCCTTAACCATTTCGAGCTTATCTTGAAGATTTTTGAAAGTTTCATCATGTGTTAGTCTAGGGTTAAGAAACATAGGATCAGTGAGATGGGCTCTTAATTCAGCAACCTTCATAGCCAAGCATTGGTTTTTTGCTCTAGTTGTCCCTTCATTATGATGCATTTTCCCCTAGCTTCAAGCAGCTTCAACTAGATTGCAATCATGGTATCCTTTAGATCAAAGACATTCAGAATCGGTAGCCTAGTTCCCACAAGTCAGTCCAGCAACTCCTTGTGCAGGGTTGCACTCAATCTATCACTAAGGGTTCCTACAGATGTTTGCATATCTTTGAGTGTAGAAATGTCTAGTACAAATGTCGTAGGTATATTCAATGCTTTGACAATTTTGTCAGCAACTACCTTTATCAATGTCTCCTGCTAATGGTGCTACATCACCAAGATAGTTGTTCCCTTGCCCTCCTCCAGACATATAAAAAAAGTAGCAACGTTCTCAAAAATTTTTGAGAATTATTGTTATTGAGAGAGAGATACCATTACCTCTCAAGCACTAGGATTTGATCTCGTGGGTAGCTATGTTCTTTGGGTTGAGAAAATTTGCCCACCTCCTTCCATCTAGCTTATGGTTCAAGTCACTTTGTTAAGGTGGCTCATTGTTGGGTAATACACAGATGGATCATCACCACTCATTCATGCTCACTACTCCTACTCTTACATGAGCTACTATCAAATCTCATGCATGTGCTAAGGGAAGTGCAAGACTTCGACATTATTTCGTGAGTAGGTGGTTCTTATTGCTCCTTTTCTTGGATGACTTTAGTAGGCACTTTTTCCTTCATCATTTTTACGCAAGATGCAGTTAGAGCATGTCAAACGACATCATTTGTGTAGTGGGTTATTCCTCCCCTCTTGCATAATTTTCTGATTAGGCATGAAAAAGGGAGTGCCTTCCTTCCACGTTCATTTTCCTTAAACCAGTTCGATATCTGAAGAGAAATTAGCTGTGGAAGGTTGACATGGAATTTACCACTTAGATTGATACACGCATAGATAGAAGAAACTATGATTTTACTTGGCCTCATCATTGAATTAAGGTGAAAGGTCACAATCTTGAAATATGCACGTTCCATCATGGTTAGTGCACCAAACTCCTTATGATCAACTCCATAACACCGTTGCATCCATTTCTTTTTGACACTAGGATCTACCTGTGTTAGGATTTCTATAGGGTTTGCACTAGTTTCTAGTAATCCAAGGGCCTCGGCAATGGCTTTCACCTAGTAGGACACTCAAATATCCTTGATCTTGACCATTGAACCAGCATGTTGATTGTTTCATAATAAGTATGTCTCTCCCATGTACCATTGCCCACTAGAAGTGATTGTGGATCACATGGGAGAGTTCTACAGTTGAGATTTGACTTCTAATGATGCAAACTCCAAGAAAGGTCCAAAGTTCAACTCTTGAAGCATAGATTTTTGGACCTCCTTGTTCATGATCTACTTGAGGCAAGCCTCAATCAAGGTAACCTCAAGGTTTGGTCTAGGTTTAGATGCCTCATCTTGGTGAGATTGTTTTGTTGTGGTTACTTCCTTGGAAATCTTCCAAATATATTCCACATTGGGCTCCTCCCAAAGAGGTCTCATTGCATGGGTTTTTGCTTGCTCATGAGGCTGTTCTTGGTCCCTTCTCGTTCTTGGCCATTTGTCCCTTTGTTGGGACGGTCCTCCTTCCTGGGCGTGCTTTCTTTTAGGTGTCGTTTGTGGTCACAACATAACAAAAGATTAGCATATTACATGTAACTTATGATATTTAAGTACCTTATCTCATCGGGTAGTTATACTTAGGCTAAGTTTTAACCATGGCAGATTGATTATGTTATTATTATTTTAATGTTATTTCATTCTTAATGTCATCGGAGCTTGTTGGAAATGTTTAACTTTCACAATTTGATGTTTTAATGTTGGTTTTTTAGTTAAACCTTTGTAGGAGTTAGAAAAATTTTAAAATTTTTTTTGTTAAAAACTCAAGGTTTGTGGCCCCCACAATGAAGAGCTTAACTCTAGTAGTTACAAGACTAAAGAACGAAGTGAATCGGACAAATGGTTATAAAGTTATGGCTCTTGGAAGGTCTTGGGCTCTAGAAAGTTGAAAACTTCCTCCTTGTTTATGAGCAAATGTGAAAAATTGCTAAGTGTTCATGTGTATATATAGACTTTTTATCTTATGTTGATGGGGCCTTGTTAATGGTTGGGATGCATATATAGGGTCTTGTCAATGAAGTTGTTCTAGAAAATTTTCCACATTAAATATTTTGAAAAATACAAGAAGTTTTAACATAAAAGCTAAAAAAGCCATGAACATCATGAAATGCTAAAAGAGGGCTTGGAAATTCAAAAAATTTGAAAAATTGATAGGATAATGAAATTTTATTGAAGAAATGCCTTAAGAAGTGCATAGTTGGATGCAACCGATGGGGCACATAAAAGATTTGATTGCTAAAATGCCTAAGGATAAAGGAGTTAACTAATCCAACCAAGAGATATGCAAATGGGTCCTTCCCATAGCAAGTTCATGGCCTTTTTGGTCTTGCATATCCTCAAACCAAGATGTTTGTGGGCCCCATAGTTGATTAATGATTATGAAAAGTTAAGGATGGAATCTTGGAAGAATCTACCTAAGAATTTTAACATGTTAAACCAAGAAATTGAACAAGACATGGAAACTAGCAGTGAGATGAATAATGGAAAGCATTGATGGATGAGAGAGAGAGAGAGTGGAATGGAGTTTCATTTCTTAGTCACATGAAGTCTTTTGTGGATCTTATGATTAAATGACTTGATAAAGTCTACCCTTATTCTAAATCAAAACCAACCACTTTTAGTGACTTCGCATCGATACTCTAAGACCAATCCACCTCCTTGAGACACAAGAATGCTCCCACAAATTAAACATTATTCCTTATTGAGAATAAAAGAGAAGAAAGAAGTGAGAAAGGGCCTTAGTTAGAGGGGACCTTTAGGCATGAGTAACATGTCTTTCAAGTCCCAGAACCAGTGCTTGTAGCCCATTATTTTGTTTAAGGGATGTGCTTTCAATTTTCATATGTTATTTTATGTTTTATGTTTTTATGAATTTTTGGATGGGAACCACACCATGCAAAGACTTATTAACTTCCCATTATTGGTTGACACGAAATGGTAAGAAACCTATGAAAACCACTCATGCACTCAAGTAAATAGAAAGGTAAAAAGAACATCAAGTCCCCTTGAAGTCACACCCTTATCAACACATTTGATCTTTTTGAGGTTTGAAAACTACCAAGATTACAAGTTTGTTAAGGTTTCATTAATGAAAGGGACCTCATATTTTCAAAATAAGGAACATAATAGATTATTATGAATGGGTGGATGATGTGGACTCATTGCTTGTTCCATGAAAAAAAAACTTTGTCGTAGTTATCAATATTAAAATTCAAAAATAGAAATTAGACATTAGCAATCAAAAACATTAAGTACAAACCACCATTAGCAAATAACTACAACATCATTGTGTGTTGTTGCAATAAAAAAATTTATTAAAACATACTGATATAAAATAAAATATAAAATAAGTTGTAAAGTATTCAAGAAAGATAAAACATACTAATGATGTTGTTAAATAAAAAATGGTAAAAATCAACAAAGTGTAAAACAAAAAGGTGTAAAATCAACAAGGTATAAAACAAAATGTATAAACCAAAGAAAGTGTAAAATAAAAAAATTATCAAATTTGAAAAGCCACTTATATGATTAGCATGGATTATCATCTTCCCCATGACTAAGTTGAAAGGAGGAGATTC
>MNCI01025071.1:761-17211 GCA_015680685.1 Gnetum montanum
TCTTTATTGCCGTACACAACTTGGGTTCAGGTTACAAGTTGCTCGAATAAAGAGCCGTTCACTCTAGGACTCCTACTGCGGGCACATGGGGAAAAATATTCTAACTCTGGAGTGATCAATCTGCCAGAGCTTCGCTACACTAGCCAGGATTGGGAAATGAAGGGAGTGCCGCCTCTTATTTATAGAAATGGCGGCGCGACGCGATATCGCGTACGCGATATCGCATGGGATGCGATATCGCGGCCTAGTGAAAACCGCGTCTCATCACTTACCATGGAAGAAACATGATTATTGTAGTGCTTTCCAATAGAGTATGATGATGGAAAATGAGGGTAGTACCTTGCATTAAAGAAATAGACATGTTTCCATTGTGGCTAATTTAAAATTCCCTCTAGTAATGCTATAGAAGGCCATGATGGACTCTACTGGACTTGTGGCCACTGAGATAGTTGTGATGGATATGACCAATATTGGTGGAGTATTGTATGAGATATTTGGTTCATGGCCTACTAAGTTTTAGCATAGGAATAAGGATGACATGAGGAAGATTGTTGCAATATAGAAGGAGCACTCCATGGATCAAATTCCATTTCTTGTTGAATTTATGGTTGAAAAAATGGAACACAAGGATAAAGAATTTGATCATGATAATACCTCTTACTTCTTAGTTTAACTTTCCTAGATACTTGAATGACTTTTTTTCTAGATCCTTGAAACCTAAAGTCATATTTTGATTTAACATATCCCAAACCTTGTCAACAACATTACCAAGGTCTACCATAGTCTTTTTTGTTCTCATGTTTTTATGAAAAAGAGCTTCAAAAACATTAAAAAATTGAATTTTATACTCAATATGACATCCTTCTAACATTGAAGATTAATGTTTGCTTCCTCTACATTAGCATGCTTATGTCATTCACCTTTCAATTTAGCTATGACATCTAACATAGTAACAATTTTAGCCACTTACATCTAGTAGAGATCATCCATGACATACATTCATGTTGTAGCAATGGGAGTGTTTAGGAGAAGGTCCTGCTTGCTTTTCAACATGTATGCACTTGTAACTCCTACTTTGCAATCATATCATGAAGCTATTACTTTTCATGAGTGATATACTTTGATTGTTGGGGTAACAAGCGTTCATAATCTTCCAAATGCTTGATAAAGCCTTAATTGGACAAAGCCTCATGAAATGTAATAGGTGCAACTTCTTTAGGTTCTTTGCAAAATCATCCACAAGCATCACAACATTGTCCCAATTTATCTTGATGAAATTTTATGGCAATAAGAGATGTTGCATCATTCACCATGTTTTTGAAAGTGATTTGGACCAATTAAGGTTTCTACTTCAATCTATTTTCATTACTTAATTCAGCCATGGTTGCTTTAATCCTTTATTTCTTACAAAATCAAAAACTTAAAATAAAGAAAAATTCTAAATGTACAAGTATTTCAAGGTAATTTACCAACTCATTTCTTGGAAATGTGCCAATGATAAGGGTTGTGCCAGTTTTGACCAATGAGATTTATTATACAAAACACAATGCAATTTAATCATAAGCTTTGAAGAAAATGCTGAGTGGACTACTAAAGACACTTGTGTATATTGTTGCATTCAAGAAATATGAAAGAAATTATAATATATATGATACAATTAAAACTAGTGTTGCCACATATAGAGAAAATAGTTATAATTTTATGTTTTAATCAATGATGAATGACCATGAGTTGTAAAACTGCAAGTTTTTAGAGAAAAAATTATAATTATAATAGATGAAAAAATAGTTGATCACAATCCCAACATGACTTATGATGAAGGACCATGACTTGACCCTAACTTACGGTTAATCTTGGTAGTCTTACCATGTCCCATGGTTAACGTGTGATTTCAACATAAAACCCAAGATAAAAGAAAAATGATTTGAAATGATTTTCTAATAATAAAAAATTAACAAGAATAATAATAACCTGATAGAGATGATAACAGAAAATATGATTAGACGTTCAATTTGAGAGAAAGAGTAGTTGAAAAAAAAGCTAGAGAAATGGTTTCAAATCCTAAGAAAAACACCAAAGAATTTTAAAATAATGATAGTTTAAAATATGATAAATAAATCAAAATCCAATTAGATATGAATCAAGATGAATCTAATGGCATAGAGACATTAGACTAATGTACAATACTCAAGCTCAAAAAAGTTGAATAATGAAATTCTTAAAAATCCCAATTTTCTAAATTATTAAAAATACTAAAATTTTAGTAGAATGAATCTTGTAACTGTGCAAAAATTAGAAAAATCTAGCTATGACAAGAAAGATCCAACCCTAACATAATTGCTTGTAAATTTAAAAGAAAACTCTAATAGAACCTAAGTAAAAAGAATAATGCATAAAGCTTGAGAACTAAAATAAAAATTAGGAAATTAAAAGATAACTCACATTGATAAAGAATTAAAAAAATCCATGAAATGAACACACAATCACAATTACACATTCACAAATGAACAACATAAAGCTATATAACACCACCACAAGTCTTGAATTCAATAACACCCTCATTTCACAAATGAACAACATAAAGCTATATAACACCACCACAAGTCTTGAATTCAATAACACCCTCATTCAAGAAAATAGATGTCAAACTACTTAAAAAAAAAGTTGGGATTTCTTATGAAAAATCAATGAAATCTCAAATGTATCAACCATAACCGTAATTTTAAAATTAAAATTATAAATAAATAAAACTACTACTAAATCTCTCATAGCTTATGTAGACTTCTCATAAGCCAACAAGCCATACCAAGGATACTTTAATTAAAAACAATATATATCAATAATGAATTTAATTAATAAAAGTATTATGATTACATAAGACTTGATCATACTGCCACATGCCTTACATGTCCATACCATAGTATTTAATAAAAATGTTGTCAAACTCATCCATCAACTTAGTGCACAATATCTAAAAATATAATTAATATGTAAACTTTAATATGCATAAGCAACAAAAAGAAAAAAAAAAACAAAAAACAAAAAACATGATGTTAGAGATTCAAATTGACTGATAAGAATAACTATAAATTATAACTTGACATCTAAAAAATTAAGGAACACAAAAGAATAAGGTTAAAGTACAGACCTAAGCATCTCAAAATACAAGTTACTACATACTCCCCATCTTAAGAATCTTTCTGTTAGACGATCTCAAGATGGAATGATCACATAAGGGACTCAAGATCTTAGGTTAATTCTTAAAAACCATGATAGATCTATAAGACTTTAATCATGGAAACTACTTTTAGCCACAATCAATGCTCCATTTAATCCACAATTCTAATGAGATGCTCCACATATGAAGCAAGTAGGACGCCTCTTCCATTGATCCAATCAAAAACATGAATATCATCAAGAACATATTTCTAAAAAATGAATATATGAAAGACATCATGCATCCTTAAAAGCTATGGAGGTAAACTTAAGTGGTAGGACGCCTCTTCCATGTATTATAGAACATTGAACAACCTAATGTAATGAGGTGAAACTTATCTTTCCACCTAAAACACATCAAGACTTTTAGCAAAGAATTATGAATGAACAACTTTTAACTAGATACAAATTCAAGAGGTCTTCTCCTATGATTTTCATAGCTAGCCTAATAGTCTTGAGCTATTTTAAACTATTCAAAAATCATTTTAATTTGATTTATTATGTCTAAAATATATTTAAATTGATCCTTTGTCTATCCTCAATTACATTCCAATACAAAGGAGTCTTACAAGATCTACCATATAAAATCTTATATGGTGTTACTTTTAGGATCACTTGATAATTGTTGTCATAAGAAAATTTAGCAAATGGTAACAAAATATCCTAGCTATTCAAAAATTGCAAGGCATAAGATCAAAACATATTCTTCAAAAACTAGGTAAGTCTCTTAACTTTCCCATTCATTTGTAGATGGTATGAGAAACTCAAATTTAGCCTAGTACCCAAGCTATTCATGAATACTTGCCAAAATTAGAAAGTAAAGTTGTCATCATGATTAGAGATAATTTTAGTAAGAATGTAATGCAATCATGCAATCTCAAAGATGAATAACTAAATAACATCCTTTTCATTGGTTATTGTCTTTATATCAAGAAAATGATTTGAACTAATTAAAAAGTTGAAAATAATAAAGAAGGACATCCTTTTCATTTCTATTACAACCTCTCATTTCCACTATGGAATAGTACAAGTGTATAAGTAGCCACCTAGTTATTGACACTCAAACTTTACTTGTTGATAGATTAAGCACATTTTCATGATTTCTTCAATATACTTTTTAATGTATAATCACTAGTACAACATCTTTAGCATCTACTAGATCTTATTGCTATTACTATTGATATGCATATGAAACTTATTGAGATGAGCTTCCTACAATAGAAACAACTGTACAAAATCAAGCACATATACCTGATCTTTACAATAGAGTAAGTTAAGTGCATCTACTACAAACAATGAATCATAAGACTATCTAAGTAGCTTACACCAAGAATCTTACTACTACTTTATATGAATCTCATATAGCATATCTATCTATATCACCACGTTGTGAAGCTTACCAAGAACATAACTCAAGACATTTGCAAGAAAAGTATTTTTGTCTATTTAATACTAGATGATAAAGTTGAAATTGGCCAATAAGTCAACCCATCTCATATGACATAGGTTTAATTATGGCTAATTCATTAAGTACTAAAAACCCTTCTGATTAGTGCAAATTATCAATTACTCATTTAATAGAGGTTTTGCTAGTTTTGGACCAATAGGATATATCATACAAATCGTAGTGCAATCTAGTCATAAGCTTCAAGGACGATGTTTAGTGGATTGCCAAGAACACTAATGTATGTTGTTGTGTTTAATAAATATAAAAGTTACTATAATACATATGGTACAGGTGCAAACCTAAGTTGCATTGGTATAAGCTTAAGAAAATATTTATAATTTTATGTTTTATAATTTTTATAGATTTTTATCATTATGAGAAACAAACAAATACTAATAAACACATACGCATTACAATCCCTCATGGGACATGTATAACACAACACATACACACACACATAAAATGTAATAAAATGGCTCTTAGTCATAACCTTGATGGCCCAACACTATGCTAAACCGTTATGACCTCCTTGGATATGATCGAATTGGTGTAACTTATTAAACTAAGAAAGGTATAAATATTTTTTTTTGGTTTTCATTTTTTATAATGTTTTTGGTATTTTAAAGTTTTAGACACAATGGTGCAAAAATGAGGAAAAAACATAAGCGGTATTCACCATGCAAATTGATGAACACTGTTTACCAGGCCTTGATATTGAGTATGCAATATCGTAACCTAGATACGATATCGTATACGTGATATCATGATTCTTGTGTTAGCCTATAAATATAGCATTCAAGTGCATAGTGAGGGGAATTTTTGGAGGGAGTTAGAAGTTCCTTTCTTTTGGTAGTTTAGTTTCAATTTCTTTCTTTCAAGCTAGTTATTCCTAGTGCATGCCCACGGTGTGATGCTTGTAATTGTATGGCACCTTTGTTCGAGTGTGTTGTACTTGGACACATGCATGATTGGCAATAAAGATTGAGATTATTTTCATCATTGGAGTATTCACTTAGATTAATTTTTGTTGTTCTAATTATTTAATTCCTTCTTTAGTTAACAGTTCGATTTATTGTTATTTACTTTTCTTGTCATTAAGCGGAATGTGTACACCTTAATCACAAGCATTTAAGTGCGAATAGTTGGCATGCTCAACAGTAATCCCACGAAGTGCAAGAAATGTATAGATGGTTAATGATAGATACCATCACCATAGGCTAATTTAGGTTTTTCTCCCATTATTAATTTAATCAATTTATCTTTTCTGTTATCAGGAGTAATGTAGAATTAGGATAACATCATATGCCTCACCTTGGACCAAACCATACGTGACAAAGCTACCACTAGTCTAGGTGAGAAGACAGCAAATTGCGATCAACGTATAACTGTGTAGGTGCCACAACTAGTCCATCCACAGAGTTCGACCAGATCATGTGTACATGCTCGTATTCATATGGTTGAGCATAGGGGTACCTTGCTGCTTATCATTAGCATCGTTGCTGGGGATGGTGCTAGTTATCTAGATTAGTTGTATTACACAAGATCACTGTAAAAGGGTATTAACGATATATTTTTTGAGAAGTATTCAAACACACACAATGAATTGACAACAATGTCTCACTCATGTGAAAATGATTATGAACCACATAGTGTAGCTATTCACTGGAGAACTAATGAATTTTACAATGAAGAAGATTGGAGTCATCCACCTTATGAAGGGGTTTTTCATGACCATGGCCACCCTAATGACAATTAAAGACTACATTCACCTAAGGCAAACAATCTTGAAGAAGATGACATCAGTCCTAGAATAGGGAAGGACTCAAGGCCTAAGACCTCCTTGGTACTTAGTAACGATAAACCAAGGGACCATGAGGAACATTACAGAAGCCATGGCTATCTTACTAGTTCCTCCTTTTCATCTTCCCCCTCAACTTCAACATCTAGTTCAGATGAATATGAATGTAGGTATAGGGATAGAGCTTCAAAAAAGGGTTAGAGTAAAAGCAAAAATTGAACCCACAGACACACTTAAGATCATTAACATGAACACAAGCCCCATTGTCACCATCGATCAAATAGAGATTTTAATCACCACTTGTCTGACAATGATAAATCCCTATTAGTTCCTAAAAGCCTAATGCACATCACAAAGGCCTTTAAGATATCTCACAGGCATCGCAAGAAGAGTCGACTACCTAAGCTTGACCTGAATAATATTCCAAAATTTGCAGGAGGTTACGATTCAGATCCACACCATCATTTACAAGCCTTCCATGATGCTTGTGTGCTCAATAATGTGGACAGTAAATGGAAAAAGCTTAAGGTCTTTCCTAGGACACTAATCAATAAAGCTGAAGTGTGGTATAGATCATTAGAACTAAATTCAATCAGACGGTGGTCAACCATGTTAGGACTTTTCATTAAAAGATACTAGACCTATGCACAAGTGTCTGCCTTAAGGGAAAAAATCCAAAGATGGAAACAAGAACAATAGGAACCCTTGGACATGGCCTTAGATAGATACTATTCCTTACTAAAAAAATGTCTAGGTCATAGGTTCTCCAAGAAAGAACAAATACTCCACATTATAGATGGGCTTAGCAATGAAACAAGGATGAACCTTGGAAAGTATGCCTAAGGACAACTATATAAGCTCCAAGGACACTAGGTCAAAGAACTAATAGAGCATCTAGCAAAAGAAGAGAGAGAATTATCTAAATGCATCTAGACACATGGTTATTTAACTACTAATTACACACAAGATTCCATTGTAACCATCATTAGAAACCTCATGTCTTGATTTTGGCAATCCCTTCTATTGTCCATTTAATCTTGTTGTCTGAGTGTTCATAACTTATGGTTGGTGTAATGTAGTGTTATTATCTCAACTTGATGGTTTTAACATGTGTGTTTTGTTCATAGGTATATGTTACAATTAACTTCTCCAGTGCCTACGGACATTAGAGGTGTGGTTCCATAAGGGCATCATAGGCTAGAGCCTGCTTTGGGGAGGACCCACTTGTGTAACTTTGTCCCTATCGCACACGATTGCATTATTCTACACCCTCTTGGTGTAATTACTCACCTAGGAAAACTATCCTTTCCCTTATCATTTTAATCAATTATTCCTCAATAATTACTATACACCATCCTAGCCCCTTTTCACAAATTTTGATATACGATCCCACCATGACAAACTTTTGGTGCCTCAAAGATAATTTTCTAAATATCCTAAAGCTTCCAATTTAGCCTCCAATCCTTCATTACATATCAAAATTTATTATTCCCTCTGAATCCTTGCATTCAATGCATTTCAGTGGGGACACGATATCATGTTCGACGCAATATCAGGTATGCGATATCACGTTTGACAGAATACCGGGTACCCTATATTAGGTATGTGATATTGAATCTCCCCTACCTATATATACTAATGAACTTACCTACTTCAAGTTCATTTCTTTCATTGGACACTAGGGAAGTTGAAATTTTCCTTTGAGACTTAGAGCTTTACATCTCCATCTTCAAAATGCAATATCTTGCTCCCTTACATTTTGATTTCAATTCTGTCTAATTCTAGTTGAACCTAGAGTGTTTTACTTAGTCATGGGGGAGTACTATAGTGGGAAGTGTGCATACTTTTTTTTTAAAATTTTCCATCATCCGAAGGATATCATAGGGGTAAGAAATTCAATGTTTACTAAAGAAATATTCTGTGTCTAAATGCCAAGCTAATTTTTATTAATTACCTAGGCCACCCAAATGATTGTAAGGTCAATAATAACACCTTTTGAAGCCACTTAGAAATATTTCTAACTCTAACAATCACACTACACAATTATGGATTGTTAATTAAGGCAATGAGTAAGGTATGAATTGATAGGAATTTCTCTACACAACCTTAGTAACAATGATTTTTGTGTGATTTTATATGGCCCCAAAAAAAGGAGATCAAGCAAGACCTTTCCAAGGAGTAGCTAAACACTTGAGAGGAGGCAGAGGTTAGGAACCTCATGTAGTACATGTAGAGCAGGAGGCCCACTCATTCAACATTCATTAGGAAACCCTTGCAACAGTTCAATCTGGCCACACAGAAGGTGGTGACGTTAGAATCCTAGAATTAGGGCAACATCTTACGCTGTCCCTAGAATGTCTCCAAGTCATTTGGGAGAAGTCCACCTTTGCAGCTATGATTTTGGAGGTCAATATTGGGCCTTTCATTGAGTTTGCCGCTGAACCAGTGAAGACTCAACTCAAGGCATCTCCACTATGGCTCATTCTATCAAAAAGTGGTGATTGGTACCAATTCTGGCACGACAAGGAGGAAGGTACCATTGCTAATGTAAGTGGTGTTTTTGTTGATTTTTTTGCAAAGGCCATTGCAGAGGTCCTAAATCTTCCAAATGAAGAACCAAATGTTGCTCATTTATCCACTTGCTCGGACATAGATGCAATAAAATTATGGTTAAAATAGGCTTATGAGAAAGAAAATAAAGTTTATGGAGAATTGGCCCTGGAAGAGAGGATTTACTTTAAGATTGGCACCTATCACATTTTCTCCACTAAAGGTTTAAACATATTATCTACTTATACGGTGCAGGGCAATGCAATTTTGATGGGAAAATTTAATGTGAATTTGTCCCATTTATATCTGACAGAAATATTAAGGTGATTTGAAGAAAGAAAGATAGGGAAGCTTGCCTTGCCTTTCCCTTGTCTCATTAGGAAGCTATGTAGATGTGCTAGAATCTTGGGCTATACGAATGATGTTCTCAGAAAAGCCAAAAATGCTTCATATGTTGAGCTACTCAAATTGCCGACACTAAGGAAAGACATTGGTGAGAAATTAGAGCAAGAGGAAGAGTGAATGGTTGGGCCCACTGCTCCTCAAATGGTAGGACCCAACCAACAATAGGAAGTAGGGCCCAGCACACAACCCATAAGCCAGCAAGTCTAATAATTGCCACTACTACAACAAGACTATCGACCATCCATTAGTAATGTTCGAATAATCATTGAGATGGTTAGTTGGGGAAGTTGTAATGCCAAAAATCTATTCAGGGTCATTGATGGCATCATGCAGCCTACTGTTTCGATCAACCTTGCAAGTGGAGACATTTCATTGATTTTAGGAGGAGAGTCCCAATGGTCTTAGCAGATCTCTAGGAATGCCGCATCCTTACAAGTTAGATTAGAAACTGGTGAAGGTGCCATGGTTGTGGTCATGCAGCATCAAGATGTGGTAGGCATAGTAGAGGTGGTTGTAGACCACATCAAAGAATCATTTAATGTCCCTATTATGCGACCGATAGATTTTATGAGAGCACATGATGGTTAAGTTTTGGCTGGTTTTTCAATGACTCTTATGAAACATGAGGATATTTGGATCACTTGCTACAAATAGGACAAGTTATGATGTCCTTGTTTGACATCCCCCAAGATGTCATAACAGCACAATCAGATCTCATTTCCACCAAAGGAAAATTGGTCATGGCTGAAGTTAGGGCCGAGTACATGGAAGCAGAGTTGCAAAGACTGTAAGAAAAGATTGTCACCCTATAAGCTAAATGAAGGTATCCTTTCCAATTTATTGCAGTTGACCAATTAGACATTTTCAGAACCAAGAAATTGAATAAATTGTTGGAAGAAAATAAAAAGGTGGCAAGGAAGAAAGTGCTGGCGACCGTTTGGGACGCGACCGCCAACGAGTGTCCTCGAATAGGATTTAGGTACTTGCTGGTCTCTGGCAACACCAACGCCCAGATACCTCCAAATAAACTCAGTAGTTAATGTGAGTATGTGTGTGTGTTGTTGCAGGGTGTGGTTATGAGAAATGTAACTATTGCGTTGTGTGTAAACTACAAATGACTTACTTTAAAGAGATTCAGCCAACTTTGCCAAGTACTGTGAGTTGTTGAAAGTTTCCTATTTTGTTCAACTACCTAGTCTATGCAGTCCTTATAATACCTACTTGTAACAAATAAAATTTTGCAAAAACATTTGAGCACAACTCCGCAAATCTACTCCTAATTTTCCCCAGAGAAAGAGATAGTTCCACAAGAAAATTAGAAATAGAGCAAGATTCGATGGAAATAGACAGAAAAGAAAGCAGATTTGTGTGGACCTAAAATATTTAAACAAGGTAAAATGACATGAGTAAACACTTCATAATAAAGCTATTCCAAATTCAATATCTATGAATTGTTCAAACTTCCAAGGCTCAAACAAGCAATTTCTTCAATTCAATCCTACTATGCTACAAAAAATTGCTGTGTAAATTACCACGTACGAGACTTCATTTTGGCTAGATAACAGATGTCAACGATTGCATTCAATAGGACCTTCGAAAGACTTGACAATTTTTGATTGAAATACCACAGAAATTCACTTTAAAGATAAAAAGAAGCTATTCTGGTGCCATCAAAATACCAAAGATTTTTTGAACCCTCTTGATTACTGAATTGTTCAACAGCATGACTACAACCAGAGGCTCTCTTACAACAATCCCAATAGCAGTTCCTATACGTTGCACAATAATAAAATTTACTACTAAAATGCTCTTAAGGCTTTCAAACACAAGTGCTTCTATGGCAAAATTGTAACAGAAATTTCTATCGGGCAACAAGAACAATAAGAGCAATCTAAAAATCCCAAAATTACTTGCCAAGGATGATACTATCTAAACCAATAGCTGAACAATTTAAAAAAAATAAAAAAAAAAATACATAACTCACAAGACTATGACAAAGAGGCTGAAATCTTTTCTTTAGCAAGCCATCTCACAAGCAATCTTCTTTACAAATCTTCTTTACAAATGCTATTCTCAAGACCCAAAGTGTTTCTTCAAGAGTGAGCCTAAGTGCTAGCTAATAGCTTTCCAAAGTATGATGTATCAAATGTCTTTTTCCCCCCCAAAAGTGATCCTCCAAAAGTCCTCCTAATATCCCCCCTTTGAAGCCTTTTATAGGTTTCAAAGGTAGTTACATATTCAAAAATATCTTACCTAACTTCTCTCCTAAGTGACTTGCCCAACAACTTAGGGAGTATTAACTTAGGAAGTTAGGAAGTTAGGAGATAAATATTGCTTTTGAAAAATAATTCCAATAATTTCATATAATTGTTTATAATTATAGCTTTAATAGCCTTTCATTTTTACTTGTTTTAAAATTTTGAAGAATGCTTATTGAAGTTCTTAGTGATTTTATAAACAAAGTGATAATATAATATCTACCTTGGCATAAATGTTGCTGGTACCTTAATCCTAAATAATTTATGTGCACTTGCACCTGTATGAAAATGGCTGAAAAATTTAAATTTGAAACACCAAGCCCGAATGTGAAGGCACCAGGCCTGGAACTACCATCAAATACTTCTGAAATATCCCACCCCTGCCAGAAATCGTTACCAACTGCCACCGTGGAAGAAGGCTCTGCCGCTGCATCCAACATTGTTGCTATATGACGTTCGGTTGTTGGAGGAGAAAGATCTGGAAAAAGAAATGATGTATTGGACATATGGCCCTTGACATAGGGTTTCGGTTGCCTGGAACTATTTTATTTTATCCCAAATTTGCTTAGGGCTTCCTACATTTTTGTGTTCCTACAGATCGTTTTTCAAATTCCTGCCGTTTATTGCAGAGTTAAGGGCAAATGTATCATAGATCTTAGCATCAATGAATAATGGCATCAGGTATGGTAGGTTAAGAACGGCCCTGCAACAGCCAGAAAAATCTTCACGCAGTGCACGCATTGCAGAACACATTGACGTCGTTGGAGGCGGGCAGATCAATTACATTTTTATGGAAAAATTTTGAAACTGAAACAGTTTTTGTCTTGGAAGCGGCAACGCCCTGTGAGTTCTTCTTACACTGCCTTTGAATCCACGTCCCTACAAGTTTTTGGCACAATGCGACCAGCAGAGACGTCACTGATTTGGGGTCAAAAAGAACAGTTGGTTTTGCGTAAAAATAGAAGCCATTACAGGGCAATGAACCTTGCACTCCCCTGCGTCGGTACCAACACGATCCCTTGAAAAACAGGCATTCTTCTGGACTGTTTTCATTCATTTTTCTCTCAACATGTACAGTGGCTGGAACTATTTTGTTTTTACAGTAAAAAAATTATCCAAACCTTACAACGATGACTTTTATCAGGTTGATTTTAAGCATTCATAAATGGGATCTGCTCTTTTAGCTTTTCAACTCTTTCAACCTTCCCTTTGCAAAGGAGCATGATAAATTTTTCTTTCTTTGATATCACCATTGGAAATACTATATCTTCATTCAACAAATTTCTACATGAAACCTCTGGTAATAAAATATCAATAGGGCACAACCATCATATATATATATATATATTTTGAATGTCTTCTATGGCTTATTCATATTTAATCACCTTTGCTGTTCCATGAAATGGCTAAAGAAGCCAACAGAAAGAACAGGTTGATTGGGATGCTTCAAAGGCACAAGCTCAAACATACACACATGATAAAGCTCTCAAGGCCTTACAAGAGAAGAATAAACAACTTGTTGCTAAAAATCTTCGGTTGACAATAGTTAAGAAAAAGAAGAATGTTCTTGAAGAAAGTTTCCAACTGATGTGAGAACAATTAGTTTGGGTCAACCAAGATATGAATCACCTGGCCAAGGAGAATAGAACCCTCTACATGGAGGAGGTCCACTCCATCCATCAAAAGATGACAATAGAGATAAGTGCATGGAAAAATGAGGCCAAGAAGCATGAGAAGTTAAAAGAACACTTTTGTGATTAGTTGGCAATGTACAAGGAAATCATTGAAAAGGAGATTTGTATGGCTAAAGCTCACATTAACTCTTTTAGTGCTCAAAAAATTGATTGGTGAGTTGTATTAGATACTTATGCCTTCACCTACCAAGCATTACTTCAAAGTCAGGACCTACAAATTAAGGACTTAATAGAGTTCATGGACATAAATCTGTGATATGCCAACTTAGCTATCTTAATAGTAGGATGCCTGAGAACTAAGCTTGAGAAGTAGGTAGTTGCCACTTATGCTAAGTATGAGATAGAGTTTGCTAAACATAAGAAAATATTGCAAAAATTAGAAGTTGCAAACTTTGAATTAGAATTGGTTAAAGCAAGCTACCATGACCAAAAAGATGTAGGAGCAAACTTGGGTCAATGACTAACAAATCATTAGGAATTACAAGATAAAGCCATAGCCTATGAGGAGTGATGGGACACAATATTGCATGGGCCACAATATCATGTATGCGATATCACGGCCACCATGATATCGCATCGCACGCGATATCGTGGTGCGCTACCAAGTCTATAAAGAAGAGGCTGCTCTTCCTTGTTTTCTAGTCTAGATCTAGACCCTTAGCAAAACTCTGGCAGTTTTACCTCTCCAGAGATAGAATATTTTCCATGTGCCTGCAGTAGGAGCTCTAAAGTGAATGGATCTTTATTCGAGCAGATATTGTACTTGAACACATATTTGTGTATAGAAATAAAGACGAACTTCTTGGATAAACCTTGCAGTGCATGGAATAGGCTAAATAGGACTTTTATTTATTGTTATTTGTTGTTTATTATTTAAATGGTTTTTTAGTGATTAAATCTTTCTCAACCCTTCTCTCCTAGTTAAGTGCCTCTAGACTGCTTTGAGCACGTGCATTACCCTTGGTGATCCCAACAACGATTAGCATTTGGTAACCAAGGTTGCATTGGTTCAGGGTGTGAACGGTAAGTAGGAATGGATGCTGATGCTAGGTTAATTTAGACTTAGTTAGTTGGTTAAATTTAGTAATTAGTCTCTTCAACCCTTCACCTCTCTAGCGTAGGAGATAAAACAGAAAAGCTATAAAAATCATATACCTTGGACTTACTTAACCATACACTGTGACAACTACAAGTAAGTTTGGGAAGACAATGAATAATTAACCTAAAGTGTTCCATGAGGTGTGTAGGCACTTAGTCTGTAGAGTTCGATCGGATCGCACGTGTTATGCTTGTATTCGTATGGTTGAGTGTAGGGGTACCTCGCCATGCATCATTGGCGCCGTTGCCGGGGACTAAGTGTTTGTGTGCTAAGTAGAACATAGGAAATCACTCACATCATTGGGAGCTTAAATGAACCTTAGGGTTAATTAAACAAAATAATTATATAATGGTTAAGTAGCACACCGAATAATAAACATGTCTTCTTCTTTAAACAAGAGCATTACACCACCTAGGGATAATACAAGAGACAGTTGGCAATCTAAAACACATAACCTAAATCCACCAGTGCCTCAACAATATAGGGTGGTATATACTCATCCCAATGAGTATAACCTAATTTTACTTTTATCATCCATCAAGATGAATAGATGCACTAGAGAGACTTGCAAGGTAACATAGTGTTACCTCTAGATCGTGCAGTCCCCAACATGCTCCTCCGTGCTCTGGCACAGATCGGCATGACTCAGCTATATGCTGAGTACATTATAGGTGACTTTGACACAAGGGATTACCATCCCATAGAAGAACAACGTATGAGGAACTCAAGGCAGGAGAGCCAACATACACTGTTGAAGGGCAAAGAGGTCTTGCACGTCCTAAGTGAAATTAGAGATGGTGAACCACTTATAACGGGTTCTCTATTGAAAGATGTTCCCCCTCCTAACACTAGTGAGGAGGTGGGGTATCAAAACCTACACTTCACAATACACAACCCTAGTCCTAATCCCTGTGAATGCCAATTGTTCACTGAGGGAACAACAACACATGATAAGGACGGGCACTCTAATCGTCATCACGATCAAGGTAGGGAACACTGAAGAGAAGGTAGGAAACATCGTCATGGCAATGGTTCTCCTTCTTCTTCCCCTTCATCACATCACTCATCCTCTCCTTCCACATCTGGGTGTAGCCATAAAGAGCATAATGGTGAGGATAGAGGTAGGCAAAATGAGAGACCTCAACGAGAGATTCGAGAGCGAGGACAAGGGCATGAATGAAGGAAAAGTAGGGAACAATGGAGACATCATAGACATCATGAAAGAGATGATCATGATGAACCCCTACTTGCCACCCAGAGCATGTTAAATATAATGAAGGCAGTGAGAATACCAACAAGGCATCAAAAAGATAGCCAGATCAAGCGCTTAGACATGAATAACATCCCACAATTTGAGGTGGGATATATTGCTGATCCGCAAAATCATTTACAGGCATTTCATAATGCATGTGCCTTGCAAAACATAGAGAACGAGTGGTAGAAACTGAAGTTGTTTCCTAGGACACTCATAAAGGAAGTAGAAAGTTGGTACTGATCCTTAGAACCGGAAACCATTAGGAGGTGGAGTACGATGTTAGAACTCTTCAATGTTAAGTATCAAACATACTCCAGAGTGTCTAACTTGCATAAGAAGATCCAAGGATGGAAACAAGGTAATCACGAACCCTTGGATGCTGCCATGGGCTGCTACTACGCATTGTTACATCATTGCCTGGGCCATGGTTATGCACAATAGGATTAACTCTACCACATCGTAGATGGGCTAAGTTATGAAACTAGGAGAACCCTTGGGACATATGCCCAAGGGAGACTATCAGAACTTAGATCCCATGAGATTCATCGCTTGTTGGAACAAGTAGCCAAAGAAGAAGGGGACCTACAAAAAAGAGAGAGCGTGAAAAAATATAACCATGATCCCTCTCTTCGAAAGAAGGGAGTGAGATTTTGCGATGAAGAGGATGAGTCACCACTTGAAGAGTTGGTGAATAGAAAAACCTTGCCGCTTCAAAAGCTAACAACAGA
>MNCI01025071.1:17247-27937 GCA_015680685.1 Gnetum montanum
CCAATATGACCATCCTAAGGGATGTTGTCAAATCATCTCACATCTACAAGAGTCTGGGGTGTATGCACTCAACCTGAGACTTAACAAACAGTAGACACCTCGAATGTTACCTTATCCCCAAGGTAACCCAAGATAGTTCCACCAACCATTGATGTACTATCCAAGTGGAACTCCACCACAACCCATCAGGCAACATCAGTAGTGGCAATACCCATAGTCATGGGGGATGCCACTACCAAAACATCAATACCCTTACTGGAACCTGATCCTTATGGTTACTATGTGTAGCAGCCAATTTCTCCAAGTGAATCCATGGATCACACAACTCCCCAACGTCACTACCAAGTTTAGGAGTACTTTAGAAGGACTCCTTCTCCTTTAGGAGATGCTCCATACCCATACCATCCTCCTAATCTGTCCACACATCTTCCACTGGTAGTTCCCACAACACCTCCTGCTCCAACAATGCAAGGGGAACTCCCCACTCAACCGCAGTAATGCAACGCTACGAGAGCTATAAACATCCAACTCGCTACTGGTTCTAACAACCACAAAAAGGGAAGACCTTTCTTCAGAACCAAAATCCCAGACAAGCTCTCACAACAATAAGCGGTTAAGTCTGTGATCACTCGTCCAACACATAAGGCTTCGGAGCACCCTTCAGTCCAACAACAAAGCTTAACGCATATGGTTATGTTAACACATACCGTAACTGACTAGATCAAGGTAGGCCACCTTCCCAGGAAACTATCTAAGCCTAGAAGTTCCTTAATCTACCTCCAAGTCACCGGGAATGAACCACATAAGGCTCTTCTTGACTTAGGTTCCGGATTCAACTTAATCTCACGAGAAATGTATCAAGCCTGGAACCTGCCCCAACTCAAGAAGAGCAACATTCAACTAGAGTTGGTTGACTAGTCCATCACCATTCCCTTGGGATTGGTGGAGGACATTGTTGCTACTGTGTGTGGTTGGTCATACCCAGCCGATTTCCTGGTGATAGAAGTTAACAACAATGAAGGGGACTTCCCAATTATAATAGGAAGGGCATGGCTGAGTACAATAGATGCATGCCTAGGGATTCATGATCTTTCCTTGGAGATATCTAAGGTAAATATTTATGGAAAGATCGAGAAGAAGAAAGTTCCATGCATCACATATAGTGATTCATCGGGTGATGACATGGAGGAATGCTCGGCATATCCTCCATGCAACAGGTATGCCCTTGAAACTCTGAGACAAAGATGCTTGTATGTAGCAACGACACAAGTAGTAGACACCCCATGGTTGATAGCTAGTCTAAAGAGTAGACCAACATGCATGGAACAAACTAGGGGAACAACCCATGCCAACAATGAAGGCATAGATACATTGGAATATGAGCGTCACCAGCTTCCACCCTTAACCTGAACACATCATTCAGGAGAAGTTGGACACTTTTAAGAAATTCAAACAGGCACTCATTATTTTAGATCTTTCCTTTTTCATTTAGTCATGGGGGAGATGGCCACCTATGCTAATCATTTGGGGGCCCTCAGTTCTTTTTAATTTTTGTTTTACACATTTTTTTTCCACGTTTTTGTTTTACACATTTTTTTTCCATGTTTTTGTTTTCCGCATTTTTATTTTACACGTTTTTGTTTTACACATTTTTGTTTTCCACATTTTTATTTTACAAGTTTTTGTTTTATACGTTTTTGTCTTACACATTTTTGTTTTACAAATTTCTTTAACTTTTCTTATTTTTGTTTTTCAAATTTCTTTAACTTTTCTTGTTTTTGTTTTTCAACATCATTATACTTTTTCATTTTGTATGTGTGTGTGTGTTATCCACCTTGTAAGTTTGTCACCCAATAAGTGTTCTTAATGATGGTATGAACTATTTTTCATATTGATTTCTAATGTTTAGTTTTTACCTTTAAGTCATGATGTTGATACTAAGGTATGGTTCTTTTGATATGGCAGGCAATGAATTCACTTCATCCATTCATCCACAAGTTTCTATGGTCTCTCTCGACTTGGAAATGTACCATCCCTTTCTAATAAGAACTTTAACGAATCAGTGAATGGGCATTTCTCAAACTAAGGAAGGACTCAAGGGTTGAAAAGGGTGTGACTTTAAGGGAACTTGATGCATTTGTGTTGGCCATTCTCTTGGGTGCTTGGATGTTTTCCTCTTAAGTTTTCTTGCCGCTTCGACGTTACCCAATTATCGGGAAGCTGAGCAATAAAAATAACAAAGTCTTTGCATGGTGTGGTTCTCACACATAAACACATAAAAAAAAAATAGTGAGAATGCAAAGCACACCTCTTAGATGCAATAATCATTTGGGCTACAAGAACTGGTTATAGAACTTAAAATAAAAATGTTCCCTCTAACTAAGGCCCTTCTCACTTCCCATTCTATCCTCCTTTGTTTCGTTGGAATGGTAGTGGCTCTTGGGTGAAGGCATTCTTGTTACTTCAAGGGGTTGGATTAGCCAATTGCATTAATGCGAAGTCACTGGAAGTGGTTTGTTTGAGGCTGGACTTGGAATGGGATCTGCTAAGTCACAATAACCATGAAATACACAAGGGGTTGTACACCACCTTGTTCTTGGGATTCCATTCCATTCTCTTCTCTTCATCCTTCACCTCATTGTCGGTTGTATCATTAGTGTATATCTTGGTAGATGCATTGTTTTCTTTTTGGTAAATTCTTGTGGTTAAGACTTTAACTCTTATTCCAAATGACATTCCCAGAGCCTACAGACTCTTTGTGTGTGGGTTTATCAGGGCATTAAGGGCATGAGCCTGCTTTGGGGAGGAACCATTGACATTCCTATTTGGTGCACCAGTTAACTTCTTTCCCCTAAAATTTTTGCAATCTATTTTATTTTTTTCATTTCCATCTTGACATCCATTTCATCGATGTTATAGTTGTCTCTTTTTCTCCATCTTTCTTGTTCTTTCTTCTTTCTCCATTCTATTACTACTGGAGGTTCGCTATTAGTCATGGGGGTACGGGGCCCATTTTTTTTGATTTTCTCCTAATCCCTACACCTTCGGTAGTCACCACTATTATATCTCCAGACCCGTAATCAGCCATACCACAACTCAGCCAATGGACCTTTCACCGACGCAAGGTATCCACTGCATTGAAATTCATTTACCCTTGCTAATATAAAGATTGTGTTGTATGTGTAGATGGTAATCATGCAACAATGGATTGGATCTGGAGGGAACCCCTGGAATGGAGCGNACGATGATCCATTCACATGTCATTCTATTAGTTCCATTTGAGTCAATAATCCCATATTATCCCAATATTTTGTAAGGAACTCGAGGACGAGTTTTCATTCAGTCATGGGGATATGATGGGACGCAATATCGCATGGGCCATGATATTGCGTACGCGATATCGCGATGCGCTGCTAAGTCTATAAATAAGAGGTGACTCTCCCTTGTTTTCTAGTCTAGATCTAGACCCTTAGCAAAACTCTGGTAGTTTTACCTCTCTAGAGATAGAATATTTTCCATGTGCCCGCAGTAAGAGCTCCAAAGTGAACGGATCTTTATTCGAGCAGATATTGTACCTGAACACATATTTGTGTACGGAAATAAAGAAGAACTTCTTGGATAAACCTTGCAGTGCATGGAATAGGCTAAATACAACTTTTATTTATTGTTATTTATTGTTTATTTTTTAAATGCTTTATTAGTGATTAAATCTTTCTCAACCCTTTTCTCCTAGTTAAGTGCCTCAATACGACCGCTTTGAGCATGTGCGTTACGCTTGGTGATCCCATCAACGATTAGCATTTGGTAACCAAGGTTGTATTGGTTTAGGGTGTGAATGGTAAGTGGGAACATATGTTGATGCTAGGTTAATTCAGACTTAGTTAGTTAGTTAAAGTTAGTAATTAGTCTCTTCAACCCTTCACCTCTCTAGCATAGGAGATAAAACAGAAAAGCTATAAAAATCATATACCTTGGACTTACTTAACCATACACCATGACAACTACAAGTAAGTCTAGGAAGGCAATGAATAATTAACCTTAGGTGTTCCATGAGGCTTGTAGGCACTTAGTTTATGGAGTTTGACTGGATTGTGTGTGTTATGCTAGTATTTGTATGGTTGAGTATAGGGGTACGTCGCCACTCATCAAGGAGGAACAACGGTAGTTTGTTGCATGGTATGTCAAAGCAAACTAGATGTTTCCATAGCTACCATGTATGTGGGAGGTGCTAGCTCCATCAAACATTGGAACATTAGCATGGACTATGCATGATCCTTAGACAGAAGAAGAGAAACTGCAGGCACTTCTCACTCATCAATAATCTCAGAAGCTTGCAGGCCTAGACAAAGGGAAAGCACCAATGGAGGAGCCACCACCTCTAGGAACCACATGAGTTCCAACATTTTGAATTTTGTATTTTGTGTTTTATGTCCAAGTTTTGTGTTTCCTATACTATGACATGGTTAGTCAGTAGTAGTTAATAATCCCATACCTTCATAATGTTTTGTAAGGGGCTTGTTTCTCATTGTATTAACTTGAGGATGAGTTTTTATTTAGTCATGGGGGTATGATGAATCATGGTTTGCCCAACCTCAATATTGGGTACGCAATATCAGGTATGTGATATTGTGGCATGGATACAATATCATATACACGATATCATGATTCCTATGTTAGCCTAGAAATACAAAACTGAGGTGCATAGTGAGGGGAATTTTTTGAGGAAGTTAGAGGTTCTTTTCTTTTGGCAGTTTAGTTTCAGTTTCTTTTTTTTTTCAAGCTAGTTATTCCTAGTGCATGCCCATAGTGTTATGTTTTTAAATGTATGACACCTTTGTTTGAGTGTGATATACTTGGACACATGCATGACTAGTAATAAAGATCAAGATTACTTTCATCATTGTAGCATTCACTTAGATTACTTTCATCATTGCAGCATTCACTTAGATTAATTTTTGTTGTTCTAATTATTTAATGCCTTCTTTAGTTAATAATTTGATTTATTATTATTTAATTTTCTTATCATTAAGTAGAATGTGTATGCCTTAATCATGAGCATTTAAGTGCAAATACTTGGCATGCCTAGTAGTAATCCCATGACGTCTAGGATGTGTACGGACAGTTAAGGATGGATACCATCGCCATAGGGTAATTTAGGTTTTTCTCCCATTATGAATTTAATCAATTTATCTTTTCTATTATCAGGAGTATTGTAGAGTTAGGATAACATGATATGCCTTACCATATGTGACAAAGCTACCACTAGTTTAGGTAAGAAGATAACGAATTGTGATCAATGGGTAATTGTCTAGGTGCCATAGCTAGTCCATCCATGGAGTTCAACCGAATCACATGTACACACTCATATTCATATGGTTGAGTGTGGGGGTACCTCAATGCTCATCACAAACATTGGACTCCACATCAACCAAAAGTTCTAGGCTACATAAGTATGGTGGCACTATGATAAAGTCTAGTCACAATTATGAAAGCAAAGACTTAAAACATAAATAAAATAGCAAAGGAATTACTTACCCAAGAGAGGAAGAACTCATAACATGAAACCAGATGTCAAAGTTCAAAGAAATATTCTTGGAACTAAGTTCATTTCATATGGAGCTTGTCCTAGATATTTATAGTTTTCATAGCGCAATGACAGGGGTTTGCTAGTGCCCAGGCATCAACGGAGGTGCATCAATGCATCTTGGACAATTCAGAATACACTTGAGGAAGTACAGGAAGAAAATTGCCTAAACCATGACATTAAGAAGGGTTCATTAGTGCCACTATTCTAATGTAGGAGGTGCACTGACATAGGGATGTTAGTGTACCCCTGTCATTATACTTTACCCTCATTTTCCTAGATGAAATCTAAGAGTTATAGGAATATGTTGAAGGCTTTTGAGGTTCTCTAAATGAATTTGGAAACTTTCCAAGAAGCTTGAAACATGATCCAAACCTACAAGTGTGAATTGGATAATAAGGATGTATGCTTGGGAACCTCAACCATGTATGTGAAAGCCATAAACATAGCATGCATGAGATACATTCCAAATCCAAGATTTATAATTGACATATAAAATGCCACTGGATGGCTCATCATCACAAAACAAATGGTAGTGCTAAAATTTAAGTCAAATACCATTTCTCCTAGCTCAAGATCATGATGTGTCTCATAATGCTTTAGTTTTCTTAAAGCATACATTACCACTTTATCCTCATTCATGATGACACACCCATAGCCTTTACTTGTTATCTTGTCACAAATATTCTATGATTTATTTAAAGTAGGTGAAATTAAAATAGGATTCAAAATTAGTCTACATTTGAGATTATTAAAGATATCCTAACATTATATGGCTCATGAAAATCCAACATCCTTTTGTGATAGCTTCATGAGAGGCAAAGTAATGAAGGATAAGTTCTCAATGAACCTCTTGTAACAACCTATCAAACTAATGAATTTGTGAACCTCTTTAACATCTTTATAATAGGTCAATCTAATATAACTAATATCGTAGTAGGGTTTACCACTATAGCAGTCTCCAAAATGACATGTATAAATAACTAGATATTCTAGTGCTAGAATGAATACTTGAAAGATTGTGTAAATAATTGATGCTTTCTAAGCATTTACGAAATTGTCTTCAAATGTTTCTTGTGGAGATTATTTGATGGTGAGTACACCAAAGTTTCATCAATGAAAACAATGATCAAATGGTTCAAGTAGGTTCTCATCACATTGTTCATGAGATTCATGAACACAATAGGAGCAATAGTGAGTCTAGATGGTAAAACCATGAAATCATAATGCCCATACCAAGTTGTGAAGATTATCTTGGGGACATCCTTATCCTTGATTTGAACTTGATAATACCTTGAATTTATATATATATTTGAGAATAATTGAGTTTCTCTCATCTAATCCAATAAATCATCTATGTAAGATAAAGAATAATTTTTCTTTATAGTCACCTAATTGAGTTGTTAATAATTGATATATAACCTTATGCTATCATTCTTCTTCTTGATGAAGAGAATAGAAGCACCCCAAGAAGTCACACTTGGATGTATTAGATTCTTATCTAGTAGATTCTAAAGCTGAATCTTCTATTCAACTAAATTAAAAGGTGACATCCCATATGGAACATTAGAGATAGATTCAACACTCAAATTGAGAGAAGTCTTAAACTTGACATCACTCCTTGGAGGCAAGATAGACAACTTTGAAGGTAAGAAATTTGGAAATTCACAAATGAAAATAGTTTGATTGATTTCATATGAAGAATAAGGTTCATTAACAAAAACTAAGAAACAAGAATGACCTTTCTACAAAACGAGATGAAAAGAACCCAAAGAGAGAGCATCCAAGTTAACCTTACATAGCCTAGTGCACATGGTTTGATAAATATCATCACCAAGGATAATGTGTCATACTCCTAATGATCATGTTTTTTATGGATTTGTTCCATGTTCTCATATGTTTGGATGTATTTTGGCATGTTTGGTATGTGTTCAAGGTATTCCAGAGGGAAATGGAACTTAGGAGGTACTTGGGGCTTCACCCTAGATGTCTTATTATTTTGGGGATCTTTCAGGAAAGGAATCTACTTCACTAGAAAGAAATTTTACCTTGTGAAGATATGTATTCTCTATCTAAAATATCTCCTATGAATTTATTAACTTTCAAGAAAGACATCTACACTTCCTAGAAGATGTCTTCTTTGACAAAAAGGCATCTCCTCTTGTCAAAAGAAATCTTCTCTATGATCTTCTATACTTAGGAAAGGTGTCTTATTCTCATCAAATATATCTTATTCATTGATGAGATGTTTTTATTGGTAGATTCCAATGAACATTAGTTTAGATTTGGAACATTTGAGAAGATTAAAGATTATTAGGAAAATTATAAATAGGCATCAATAGTGGAAAGAGTTATAAGAGGTAAGAGTGAGAAGAGTGCAAGTAAGAGTGTAAGCGTATGCTAGGATAATTGAATTTAATTTAATGAGAGATAAGAAAGAGCACCTAAAAAACATTAGAAAAATATCTTATGAGTGTCTTCTTGTTTTAATCTTTGATATTTATTAGTAAGCAATTGAGAGATTGAGAGAGAAACATGTGTGGCATCTAAGATCCTTTAGAGGTTTGAATTAAGCTTGGCTTCTCATTATTTAGCTTGACTTCTCATTATTATTATAATTCTTTATATTATGAGATTCAATCAATAAAGGAAACATTTCTTCATTTCTTTATGTTCATATTTAGTAAGCCAAATTTTCTCAGAAGGGTTATGGAATGGGTTCTTTTATGGGTACAATAAGGTTATTTCTTATTGTTAAAAGGTATTCACACTTGAATTAGGGATCTTCATCAATCTTTGACTAGCATTTTGATGAATTGGTATGATTGCACCTACTTAGGGTTTGAATTACCTAAGGCTAGTAAATATTTATTTAATCTTATAACATCAAGTTACTTTTATCATCTTTGCATACCAATTTACTTAAAAGATTTTCCTTTAAAGTGAACTATTTTAGATTTGCACTTTTGTAATAAAGCTTAGTGTCTTTTGAATAAATGGAACATTGTTGTGAATATTTGTGAGTTTTCTTTTGGATATTATATTATTACTTTAAATTTTTACTTTGGATATATTAAACGTATGACAACTAATTTTATTAGTATGCAAGAGCTTTGAATGGATATAAAAAAATTGATGACTAATTTATGGAATATTTTATAGGGAATTAAGACAGTATCTTCTAGCCATCAAAAAATGAAGGAAGATGTAAGGTTTGATGAAATATAGATCAATAAGAAAAGGAGTTATCAAGTATCTCTTAGTGAGAAAAGGATTACTTAATACTCAAAGATTTCAATCAAAAGCTTCATCAAAGAGAGTAGAAAATATTCAAACTCCAAGATGATATATGCTACTGATCAAGGATAGTTCCTACCTCATAAGTTAGAGGAGGTAAATGATCTAGGCCATAAAAGAGGCAAAGATCAAGGAACTTATAGAAGAAGGATAAATTTTAGTAGTAGAAATTATGAGATTCATTCTATTTTCAATTGTTCTATAACTTGTGCCAAGGAAAAAGAGATTCTAAGGTAAGTTGAGGATATCTCATGAAAGATAGGTGAGTCATCTAGCCAAGGTATGTGCAAGAATGATTTCCTTGATGGTATTTTTAATGAATATGATGTTAAAGACATGGAAGAGAGTTTACCTTTTGATTTGGTACATTCAAAATGGGATGAAAAGCCTTATGATGATTTCTTTGAAAAGAAGAAAACATTTCATTTGTGGATTTCTATGAAGAATCTTGATTCTTGAAGCTTTAATGAGATTGGATGGCCACATGTGTAAGAATAAGTTAAAATAGGAATGGATTGAAGAGGACATGAAAATTTAAGTAAGCTTGATATTTACCTTATGGATGGTAGTAATATCTCTCATGTTGAAGCTAGTGTAATGGATGTTAGTCTTTCACATTAGCTTCATAGTGGTTTGTTCAATTGTGATGATGATCATTATGCTGATTGTAATGGAATTGATAATCTTGCTTTAATGATGAAAAAAATGTCACTTTGGATGTGATTATTAGTGAGAGTAAGTATAATAATCATAAAATTTTTGATAATGATGACTATTGGAATAGTCATAGTGAGAAGATCATTATTGTTATTTGTGAAGACATTGATAGTAATTTTATTTTCAAAAAAATGGTTAAGTTTACTATTAATTATAGAAAGGATAAATTTGTAAAGCATGTTGATAAACTTCATTATTGGCACGCTGAGAAAATTTGTGGGGGAGGTTATCCTATGGGTTGTACATCCGTAGTGACTGGGGATGGAGGACCAGCTCTGTCCAAGCTAAATCCTGGTATTGTGACTCAAACCATTCTTCAGAGATAAATGATTTAGCATGGCCCTTGTGCTTAAGTACATTTGTGCCTTCTTCTATGATCAAGTAATAGGACTTCAGTGCTAAAATAATAGCCTTTCTAGAAAACGAATCCTCCAGTTAGCATCGTCACACTTTCGTGAGCATTTTCTGCATCATGGAAATGGTATTGATCAGCAACATGATGGTAATCCATGTAGTTATGGTACTTATGATAAAGGAAGGATGAATGAGAAAATTTCAAATTTGAAGAAGAAAAATGTGAAGAGGAAGAAAAATAAGGGAAGAATGATGGTGAGTTAAGAAATCATAATTATTTTGCATTTTTGTATTGTTCATTTTTTATAGGTTTAAGCCATTATGGGGATGGATCTGAGGTATTCCAAGAAGATGCTTTTAAGATGGAACCATGTGGACCAGTAAATTCTTTGAGGGTACTAAATTCATTCTTCTTTATTATAATTTAATAATTATGGTGAAAGCAAAAATTGTGCTAAAGTATGTATGTAGATGTGTGTTAATGTCATACAAAATTGTAGAAGATGTGTTGAGTCCTATGATGTGTGTTGGATGGTGTAGATAAACTATTTTGATATCCATCCATTCTAGATACATTATGATTTTTATTTATTTATTATGTTTATGACTCATGAGCGGCAAGGTACCCCTACACTCAACCATACGAATACGAGCGTTCACGCACGATCCGGTCGAACTCCGTGGACAGGCTAGTTGTGGTATCTAGATAGTTACACGTTGATCACAGTTCACTGTCTT